>CAOJZF010000438.1:0-16928 GCA_948465475.1 Thalpophila matura
TTTTTGAAGATTTTTTTGGAGAATCATGAAATTTAACTTTTGTGTTGGGTTTGGCTGTCATCCTAAGGTAAACTTTACAGAGTGAAAACTCCTGATGGTTTTTTTTACCGGAAATAGTCAAGGGAGATTACATTTGATCAAGATTTAATTAAAAATTCAAATGGTACTAAAAAATATTTAAAATACATTCTAAACTTGGGACATCCTAAGCCGGAGAAAACATTTCATTAGTAACTTTGCCCATAACCTGCTTTTTTATTTCGATTTATTATTGTAATGGGCTTTAAGAGAAATGCAATCGGTGTAATTTGAGAATTTTTAAAGTCTTTTGGTTCGTTAAAATTTTAATTTAGCGCCAAAATCGTTGCCCATGACCATAATTTCTCTGACATATATGATGCACAAGAATAATTACTCCGGTTGAGGATGTACCACTTGATCGTTACTCATAAATTCCAAAACTATTGGAGTTTAAAGCGATGGTAAGACCCCGAACTAAAGGTGTAAAAAGAAGCATTATAATATTAAAGTAAATTTTAACAAACTCGCGAGTTGAAAATGATTAAAAAATTTAATCCAACTCGTGATGATAATAAATTTCTACATTGATAAATTAGAAACAAAAAATTAATCATTAGTTTAAGGGTTAAAATAAGATTACCAATCATTTTATAGTTTCAAATAAATTTTCTTTAATCAAAAAATTCCATTGTTTTTTTTATATTGATTATAAATTAGAGAAATTACTTTAAAAATGGTGCAATACATCATCACATGATCAAATTTTCTCTTTTTAAAAAGTACGCTTGGATTTTAAAATATATATATTTTAAAATCGATTATAAGCTTTTACTTGGTGATTAAGCAAACAAAATAAAAAACGGAAAATCGAGTAGAAAAAATACGATAAAATTAATAAACAATCCCAACATGAGATGATGAATCTCCCCAAAGTAGATAAATAAATTGAAGAGGTATTTTGATATAGTATACATTTAAATTATTAAATTCGAGCTTAAAGTTCCAACTTGAGAATTAAAACCTTCCCAAGTGTAGATTTTAGAATCTTACAATCGATAAACTCCGGTATTAATATCACCTGTTATAATTTTAAAACGATAAATTTTACTGATTGAACGAGAACTTTTGTCTTAGGCTTTAAAATTGATGTATTTGGTGCCTCGCGAGGCCTCTTACTCGAAGACGCTTCTTTTCATGCTAGGGAATCAATTTAATTGTTTCTAGGGAACTAGTTGACCAATCAAACAATATTTTCAATTTAAAAATAGTGAATTTTGAGTATTTGGTCTAAAGAAGCACCATATCATAAAATAAAATCAATGTGACTAAGCGAGTTCAAGTCGTATTTACCCGACCTCACTAATTCTAGATTCCTTTTACTCTGCCAAGAACTTTCAAACTGAGGTTAGAGTCTAGTGATCCCAATTCAGAAGAATGTTAGAGTCTAACGAACCTATTTTAAAAATTCGAGCAATTGAATTTTTTGTTGACGTTGATTAGTGTCAGGGATACTGAAACATTTTCATTATCTACCATAAATAAACTTATCCGATCTTTTAAAGATTTAATGAAACTCATTTGGATATAAAGAGTAATCTTAGAATTAACTATGAAAGTTTCACCAATGAACTAAGCGACTAAGGGTATCTCAGCCCTCCTGAAAAAAGTTAAAAATAGATTTCAAGAAAAATTCAAGATCAACTCTGATAAAAAATTGTATATAAAAACTAAATACAACACTTTGATAAAATTCATATTCTATTCTGTTTAACAAAAAAAACATATTACAACAAAATCAATATGAAATTCCAATTATCTTTAGTATTCTTAGCCTCCGCTATGGCCCAAAACAACCAAGGTGATAATCTCGGTTCTGACCTTGGCAACCTCATCAACCAGGCTAGTAATGCTGACTTCAACAGTATCGCTACTCAAATCGCAGATCAAGCTACAAAATTAGCTAATAATGCCCGATCCAACCTCGATAGTGCTACCTCAGCAGTGAGCTCCAATATGGATGCCAGTTCATCTCAGATGAGTAACGCCGTCCCCACCGGTCAATCTCATTCCAGCATGGATCATCACAAGGGTTCCATGGATAATCATTCCGGTTCCATGATGAAATCTAAAGGTTCCATGTCCGGTAACCAATCTTCCATGATGGATTCCAGCGCTCATCATTCCTCCTCTTACGCTTGGTTGTTGACCGCCTCCATCGCCTCCCTATACTGGATGGCTTAATCTATCTCCTTCAATCAATTTACTAATTGAGTTGAAATTATTTTATAATCACAAATTCTGTATGCTCCAACTGTTTTTCTATTAAAAATTTATCAACCCTATTGATCCCTTTTTTTAAATTTTCCTTACTACTTTACTTGTAAATTTTATCAAAAACAAATAAAAAACATTTTGGAGTATTTTCATATCTACTCAACTCCTTTCACCTCAAAAATAAAACTGAGTACAATAGATTAAAATCATAAACTATAACTCCAAATTAATCACCCAAAAATCTCATCTCATAAAGATTAAGTATCAATCTACCATCATCCTCATCCTCATCTTCTCCTATCAATAAATTCCAAATTTTAATATATAATTCATCCCCCCTTACCCCAAGTTTAATTTTTATCCACCAAAATGAAATTTTTAATTCATTTTATAAATCTCCACTAAAATCTTAAAATAAAAACATCCCAAATTTATGATCTATTAGATAATATTGAATTCCTCAACTTTAATTTATTATAAGGAAAAGATCAAAGGAAATGTAAGAACCATTTATCAATATTAAATTCCTACTTATAAAATAACCAATCTAGTTATCTTTAAACTTGAAATTTCAATTTTTTCTCATCATGTCCCTCTCTATATAAAAAGCTACCAAATCCCAGATAAATTTCACTCAAATCCCCACCAACCCCTTTTATTCACTCCAATAAAATTTCACCCCTTACTAAAACACCTCATCAAATCTCAATAGGTAAGTATCCTCCAAATCATTATCATCATCATCTAAAAATTTCTTAACCCCCCTCCTCTCCTAGTAGGACCTATTGAATTTTAGAAAATTCATCATTATTATAGATGGAGTCTCCACTAATTTTCTTTCATCTTTTTTCTATCTCCTTTAGAAATAAAGAAAAAACTTATCAAAAATCTTAATATCTTTACTAGAAAAAAAAGATCTGATAAATTAACTTATCATCATCCAACTTATCTTTCTGATCTAGAAATCTTAATTCTCCTCCCTCACTCACTATAGTAAAGTAATAATCTATAAGTAATGAGCTAATTTATAATTCTGATATAGATACTAACACTATTTAGGATAGTTAAAACCGTGAGATGCAACAGTTTTTGGGAATTAATTTAAGTTATTTTGGTAGTGATTAAAAATTAAACCTCATTTGGATTGGATCTCATTAGTAATTAATTAATTAATTACTTAGGGTTGAGCCAACTCAAATGGATCAAAACTTGGCTTAAATGAATTATACTCATTGATTAATTTTTTTTGGAAAGCTCTAATTTTTAAGGATTATTAAACCCTGAAGATTAAATAAATGGGAACTAACTATAAGGATATATTTTTATATAAAATTGGAAACTTATAATCTTCAGAAAATATTTCTCTCTCTTCTTAGGTAATTCTCTTTAGCAAATTATATATAATTGGATATCTTATGATATAAATCATATGACTTTTTGCTTAAAATTTTTATCAGATAGTCTTTGTAAACTTCTGTTTTATCATCACAACAATGATTCCCCTTAAAATTTTTTTTCTCTTTTCTAATAAAATCTCTCTGTCCATCTTTTAATAATACTTTGACAATTATTTAATCCATACTCATTTTTTGAAATATTCCTCTATATAATATTTCTAAGATAAGAAAATATGATCCCTCTCCTCTTCTTGCCCCTTAACTTTCTTTTTAACAGGCAAAGGAAAAGATTTTACTTTCTAAAATCCTCTCTAATGATTTTAAACCCTAATCTTAATTTTAAGATTAACAATAAAACTCTTCACTAATTCTTAGGGATTTTTTTTATCTCCCCAACTACCAATTACCATCCATTCCGCTCCAAAATCATCTTACTATCTACCCCCTCTCGACCAATTTAACCATTTCTTAGCACCATATAATACCTAATTACACTAATTTTTATAAAATATATTACCTTTCATCATTCTATTTACCCCCTCTACACCTGCCACTTCATTTTGATACTTGACCTAAATTTACCTACTCTGCTTCCCTTCCCTTATCTTTCTCCCATTTCCCTCTATCTTTCATTCTCATACCCCCTACCTTCCTCCTCACTACCTATGAACAACCTTATACTTATCCATTTAATTGTCATAGAAGAGATACAAAACTCTAAAATGACATCATCACCTTTTTATTCATCCACTCAGAATATGGATAAAGGGAAATAATCTGACCTAGTGAATTCACATGCTGTCCTTTGTAAACCATGGTAAATTCCATTGAAACCCCTCTGATTCCACTGGAAAAGAGGGGGAAGCCCCTTTGATCCTCAAAAAATTTCAAGCTGTGCTCACAAAGTGTGTGGCCCCTTGGGGGCCACACCCTCCACTGGGGGTCTAGTTGAGCAAGCTCAACCTACCCCCCAGACCCCCCCCCCCACCAGCCCTGAGGATGGCTTCCAGCCAGTCAAGACTAGAAGAAAGACCCACCGACCAAATTAGAACCAAAAAAGCTTTCTCTTCTATCACTTTTTATCCCTTAACTAATAGATATCAGTTTGAAAACTGGTAATGTCTGAAAGAAGTGGATATGGTAAAGTATAAATACCCCCCTTTTTTCCCTTTACTCCCTTGTGGAGATTCTCTCTTTCTTAAAATAATAATGAACTTTCTCAAAATATTCATCTGTTTTTTAGCTTTTTTTGTATAATAATGCTCTTGGTTCCTCCAACCCTTTGGAGAACCCTGTAATCTTGGGGTGGCTATGCACCAATGTCCTAGGAGTTTTCTCCTTTTCAGGCTAGTACTCAGTGGGTCCCCCCTGTCCAGAACCCCCCTTGCCAATGGTCCCTCCCCCTTGCTTCTGCCCTGTGGCAGCACTCCCCCCTTGGTGGGAACTCCCTCTTACAGACACTTCTACTTATGGAGTTGGTACCCTGGCAGCTTTTTACTTTAAACCAAAGACATCCTCTATCTTGTGGTCCTTGATGATTCAACCCACCCAAGCCTTGTTGGGTTACGGTATCACCCATGTGACCAGGCTTGCCCTAGCTTACATCCAAGAAAGATTGGGAGTGTCAGTTTATAATATTAATCCCTTTTTAGACCAATACTTTGAAACATATATTAAACACGGTTTTTAGATGCCACTTAAGCGCTATCTCTTAAGAAAACCTATCCAAGTCTAAAGTTTTATATATTATCTGATTTTAGTGAATAAGCTCTGAAGAGTGATTTTCCTGGGTAGTTGGGCAGAGTGGGAAAAAGCATTAAAAATCATTATCATAATCCTAGTTTATTTATTGATTAGAAGGTGGTAATCTATGAAATTTTTTGTATTATAATTAAGTAGATATAAAGTGTTGCACAAAGGTTTTGTAAAGTTAAATGAGTAGTTAAGTTTTACTTTTTTTAAGGATTTAGATAAGTCAAGGTTTATACTAAAAGGGCTTGAAGGTGATAGTAAAATTATTTTCTGAGATGTAAAGTTGATGACACTTAACCCTATTTCTTCTAATGGAAGTAAAATAGGTTTAATATGATTATAGATCAAATTATCTCCTTGGCTATTATCTCTAAGCAAAATTTAATAAAATTTAATGTTTTGATCTCTTATTGAGATCATTAAGCTTAGTTTGACACAAAAATTTAGATAGATAGTATTGTACTAGATCAAATCTGAGAAGAGGATGACTAGATTGATAGATATTATTAAAATATTAGTACATGTATTTAGACCCTAGAATTTATAGATCTACTGATAGTGGCTAAACCTTTCAACATATCACTTAACTAATGACAGCAAGATCAAATTTTCTTTTTAAGAAATGTTTAAACTTCTAATAAAAAGATTATGGAAGTAAATTGATGAAGGTTGATTTTTACATAGGGAGGGAGTTTTTGAGATATTTTTGTTTTTTATAATTAGGCAAGTAGGATAATATATATAATTGAAATTTTGTGTGTATATACCACCAAAATACTATTACAGTTCATAATAGGAGACTAATAATGTGAAAATTAGTAACTAAATTTTGTAGCAATTATTAAATTCAGCAAAAATCTATACTTATAAATGAGATTAAATATCTTTAGATAGATATAGCCTTTATATAAAACCAAAAATAAAGCAAAAAAGATTTCAATAAAAAGAGATAAAATTGTATATTTAATATTTAAAGAAAAATCTATGATTATCATATAGATGAATATGAATAAGAATCTAGTCTCTAAAAGATATTGGTGAGGTACTGTATTGTAGACCTAAAAACTTTGCTTTAGTGGTACTATAAAGTAATTATCAAGGAATAAAATGATAAATTTATCTTAAAACATCCATAGGTACCAGTAATTAAGTGTTATTTATATTGTGATATTTATGGTTATTAATCTTCTTAAGTAGTTATATTTTATCTCCTAGGTATTTTAATAAGAATATTGCTCAAAAGCAATGACCTATGTTTTATATATAATTATATTAATACTATCTATGGCTAATTTATTTTTTTTGGTAAATAGTTTGAGACTAATTGAGAATCAATTTAATTACAGACTCTTGTTGAGTCTTCACTTGGAAAGAAAATTGATCAATTAGCTTAAATACTTGTTATAGATTTGATTTATTGTCAATTTTACCAACTGTACCTAAATCTGTTGCCTATTCAATTTATATTTGGTTTTTAAATTAATTGTTAAGAATAGGCTATTTTTTTTGTACTCATTAAGTCTATAATTTTATTAGTAATATATTAGAACATTGATGATCTCAATACTTGTCTGAAGATTTAGTATCTTATATTATATAAAGTAGCCAAAGTAATCAACTGTCTGTTGCAAGTACCAATAATACTATGAATAAATTTTGAGATTATACTACCTAATATCAATTTAAATTACTGGTTCAGAAAAGATTGTATTGAAAGGGGCTAATTATCAGCTAGCTCACTGATTTATTAGGATTGATTGTTTTAAAGTTAATTAGATAAGATAGTATTGCAGTTATAATTTCAATTTTCAAAATAGTCAATATGCTTAACTTAGAAATGAGGAATTATGATTAAATATTAATTAAGCATTGCCTATAACCAAAGTCCACTTAATCAATATAATATTTGGGCTCAACTCAATCACCAAACTTATTTAAATACAATAATAAATAATTAATAAAATTCTCCCTCTTTATTTTAACAAGACCTCATATATTTTAACGTTTTGTAGCTTCTTTATGTTTTTACCAATTTGGACTTGTGAAAAACATAATTTTCAACACTAGTAGCAATGAAAGGTTCACTCCTTCCTGTTATATCAATCACAAACATAAGTACCCAAAACACCCCTTTATATTTTAAAAAATATGGCTAGTCTACCATAGGAAAAGTATTAATACTAAGTGAATATAAAAAATGCTTAAATATGTGCATTATAGGGACCTTATCATCTTTTTGACCGCTTCAATTCTCTGGATGGCAAATATTTTCTTAACATTCTTACCACTATTGTCTAACTGCTTCCAGAACCTCTGGTTGACACTATGCCGGCCCATATTCTTAGTTGTCTTAAGGTAGCCAAATCACCTACTTTTGGTAGTCTAGATGAGGAAAATGCCCTAAACTGGGTCAACTATATGGAAACCAATTCATTCAGATCAAGGATCTCATAAGATTCTGGGTTGACAAAGTCACCATAATTTTAAAGTATAGCACTGGTCAATGGTCTGAGAATTGGGCAGCTAAAAACCCTAGTTCTTCCAATTGAGCACTATTCCGCCAGAACCTCCTCACCAAATTTATAAAAATAAAAATCTCTGCGTTGCTGCTACACTCAATAAATTTTCCCAAAAAGGGACTGTTAGTAAGTAATTTGGATCTACAAGGAGACCCGTGCCACCGCCTCTCTAAGCATCAATTTTGACTGTCCCTGGGTTTGAAGGATGCACCTTGATGACTTGATTCCCAATGTTATTTGGTATGTCTAAATTAACAACTGAAAAATTTTAAGGCTCTTTACTATAATGTGGAGGATGCCAAAGAGGAGAGAAACACTGTCTGGTCTGCTGCTCAACAAAACCATAAAGAAAAAGAATTAATGAAAGAGAAAAAAAAGAGTAATGACTTCAAAAGACCCTGGTAGGAATAATATCTAAAGAGTATCCTCCAATCAGTGCTGCAGACATCCTCATCCTCTCAGCCAATCCTCCCAGAAACCTAGTACCTTGAAAATATGTTAGACAGAAATGGTAAAACTTTTAGAAGACAAATCTGAGGGTAATGGGGACCCCAACAGGATTGCATCATTCACCTTTCCTTCAGTTTTGACAATGCTCTTCTCTTCAACAATTTTTTCAATAAAATCACTCTGTTTTTTTATTGCACTCTTTCACTTTTTTAAAAGTTCTGGTATAGTCTCATTAGAAATTGGAGCAAGTAAAATTCTTATTGCTAATTTCTTTGCGGACACCCAATAGTTTCCCAGGACCCCTTCTACTATCAAAAAGTTCATCCTGACTACCATAACTCTCTCTCTACCAAGGGGGAGTCTAAAAGCTACAGAGTGTAATTTTTACTCTGCTTTATAATGTAAAAGGCCCAATAATACTAATCAACACCTTAGTATAGTACTAGGTTTAGACCGGATAAAAATCCAAAAATCCTATGTAGACTGGGACCTGTCAGTAATTTTGGGACCATATCCCAAATCAAATATTCTAAAATCAGATCTGCTTAAATTAAGATTTTGATGTGAGGCCAAATCAAATCTGCCTAAATAAAAAAAAACAATAAGAGGATAAGCGCCTCTTTTCTAATGGGAAATTTAGTAGGCTTCACTAATCAAACTTAATAAATTATAGTTGATAGTTTACAATAGCTTAATATAAGCTTTTTTTTATTTATCAACAAAAAAACACAGCTTTACATATAAACAACTCGCTCAAAATTGGTACACATGAAACTTATTTCATTAAACAATATCTTGATTTTCTATATAAGCTAAGTATTTTTTTATTCTGGTTTTATTAGTAAAACATATTAACTTTTAAACTTATAATAATAGAGGGTAAAAAAACTTACAAGCAAAAGCTACTTTAATATGCTTGCAAAAAGAGGGGGGTATCTTCTATTAAAGTAATGCTTTACATCAGTGAAGTTGCTATTTTCCCAGGTGTTTCAGCATAGCTTTTTTGGGAACTTTTTTCTGTTTAGCAATTTTTTTGATTAATTCATACCTCTCATAGATCTGCTTGTCCTTTTCACTAGTTATAATAAGAAGGCTTTGTTCAAAGAGGAGTTAACTAATGGTTGCTTGTCCTAGTTTAAGATTTTCAAATATGTTCAAAGGTGGGGCTCTTCTTGTTGATTACTGTGTTAATATGCATTTGCCAATTTTCTAGGCTAGAGGTTGTTCTTAGGACATTGGTGGAGTGTTATTCATATTGACCCCAGGGTATCTACCCCTTTGCTTTAACATGTGTCTCTCTGCAACCAGTGACTCAGTCCACTATTTCTTAAAATAGGTTGCAAAGGGACAGAAGACCTTTTTCATGTTTTTGTAATGTAACCTTTCTTTAGAAAGGCTTGAAGGGTTGTGTTCAATCTACTTCTTTTAATTAAAACTAAAGCTTGAAAACTCTTATGGGCCTTTTTTGTTTTGTTTGTAGTATCCTTTTTTTTTCTTATTAATTTTAGATAATTTTAACATTCTTCTTTCTAGAAATTGGGTGTAGTGAAAAAAGCACCCATGTGGAACACCCCCTAAAACGGATTTTAATGCCTTAGCTTGGGCTACTTTATAATTATCAAGGAGGTCCTTATAATAAGGATAGGCGGGGGAAGGCGTCCCTAGACTTCTCCTTATGGGCTTGCTTTTATCTACCTGTCTTTTTTACCTAGAAATTCTTTATATAACTCATTTAATTCATTATCAATTTCTTTCTTAAATCTAGAAAGAGCATCCTTGTAGCAAGCTTGAGTCTGCCCAGTCATTAGAAAGTAGGCCATTGGTATTGTCTTCTCCTTAAATTGGGCATGAATGGACCAGAGCTGCCTGAAGATCTTAGACGCACTTCTAATTGTAGCATCAGCCAATCATTGGTTGACCTCAAGGAGTCTTCTCAGGTTCTTACTAGTGGAGAAGCAGATGACCCTGTGATTTTCATCTGGCGCAGAGTCATACAGGAGAAATTGTTTTCCTAAATAGGACCTTTATAGTGGGGGGGTTAAATAAGGGTCTTGAGACTGGCTGACCTAGCCCTACTATCCCAGCTCTTTCTTCCTATTGACTGGAAATAATCTCTAAGTTCAATACAGCCCCCAAGAGCATTTAGACATTAAGATCAAGGTGAGACTTTTTTACCCATTACAACCAATTTGGTAAAATTTTGGTTGTTTGTTACTAGGAACTGTCTTAAGAACCAATAGTATATCCTATTATGAAGATAATCTGGCTCTACAAAGGTATGTTTAGACTGAGTCTTTCCCTTCTTTCCCTTGTTTCTTTCTGCATTTGTTTTGTTGAAGGTATCATAGTTAGTTGTAGATAGGGTCATGTTACACCCCTGACCCTCACATACATAGTGGTGATATAGAGTATCAGCACCTTCATCAACACAACAAAAGACATAGCCATCATGGCAGAATCCTGAGCCTCTTTATAGGACATTATTATGAAGTTGGGTGGCCATATGGCTGGGGGGTTAAAGGAAAAGTCTTCACCCTTACAAACATTATGGGCTATTATAAGATTAAACAGAGGGAAGGATATATCAGAAATCTTAGCCCTCTTAGTTTTTTTGGGTGGCTAAGAAGAATATCATCTTTGAAACTAGAGTGATACTCAGTATCCCCATCAGGAACCTTGTTCTCATCATCATCCTCATTTTATAGATCTTACACATCATCAACCCATTCAACTTCAGCCTCTATATCAGAGATAGGCTCAATTTAATACATATTTTCCATGTCTTCATGTTCTTCTCTTCTTTTGCTTTTTGCTTCTCTAATTGCGGCTCCTTTTGTCAAAAACTCATCTAAAGCCATATTGCTTTTGTGACTAAGTGGTTCTTCTTATTCTTCTTTTTATACTTGTCTACATCTTCAGTACTATTGTCATCATCAATAAATCTATTATAATTGATGTTTCTCTTTCCTCTTCTTTTTTTAATTTTTTCTCTTTTTAGGAAAGCTAGAGTTGCTTCCTCTTCAGTAGGTTTGTCTCTTCTTTCTTTAATTTCATCTTTTTTTTGTTTTTAATTTTGGTTTTAACCTCTGTCTTCAATAGTAGAAGACCATTGATTCTCTTCATTTTTTTATTTTAAGAAATCAAACATTGCCTGTTTTTTCTCTCTTCCCAATAAATCCAACATTGCTTTCTTCTTGTTCCTCCAATAATTTCTTTCTTTATTCTTTTCTTTCTTCTTACAATTTTTTTCTTATTACTCTAAGAATTTCATCTTCAATATCCTCATCTTTGGATTCTAGTCCAGATTGTTAAGATTATCTTTTTAAGGTATGATCTTCAGATTTCAATTACCTTTGATGAGGAGCAGTATGTGACAGCTCAGGGTAATTCAAATCAACATTAAAACTTTCATATTGGGACAAGAAGCTAATAACAAAGTTTGGTACACTGAAGGTAGGTTCCAGAATAGGGATCCCAATCAGAGAGGATATCTCAAATGTGCCTTTTTCTAGCAAAGGCCATTTAAGGGATGGTCCATTTGATTCTTTGATAGTTCTCAACTTCTGTCTAACTGGGGTTTTTTTTTCTGAATCCCTCTTTTGTGATGTTGTGAAATTTTGAGAAGATGTTTGGGGGTTTGTGGAGAGTTCTGGAATTGTTTCAACACTATCTGGACTTATTACATCTGGCAGAGGGGCAACAAAAGTTTCCCATTATCCTCAACTTAAAGTATAGATGAGGTATCATTATCTAATATTTCAGAGGTGAAAACCTTAGGGTCATCTTTTTTAATTCCACTTTTTCTTAAGTTATAACTTATCTGAATTTACTAGCTTTTTGTTATTAAATAAGTAATGAACAGATTCAATAAAAGTGATAAAAATGTTTACTTTATAAAAAAAAATTGATAGAAGTGGTTTGTAATATAGTTTGATAATAAAGAAAATATGAAAATAACACATAACACTTACTTTTGATTTTGATTTTTGTAAGTTTTCAAATCTTCTGATGATAAGCCAAACCAAGTAATAAGAAGCTTTTATATAATTTCCAATGTGTTTCAGGTGATAAATGAAACCCATAATTAAAAATAATTCTTAATTACTATGATTGTATTGTACATAGATGTGTTTTCTAACTAATGAATTGCCTAAACATGGAAAGTATTTTTTGATTTAAAAAATTTGAATTAGGCAGATTCTACAAATGATTATAATAGAATCTTACTGAAAGCAATTTTTTTTTTTTTACTTAGTAAATTTTAGAAGATTTTTTATACTAAATATTTTATTAATTTTGTGATATTTTTTCTTTATTTTTTATATGTTATTATATTAAAAAAATGGCAAATCAAATCATCAGATACTTGGTTTTTTATAATCTATCTTTTTCAATATATAAATTAGTAAATTAAAAATGTAAGAAGCGTTTTTCATAGTAAATTTAATCTGTTTTATTTTATTTCATTCCTGACATTAGTTTCTTGATTTAGGCAGATTTGATTTGGGCAGAAAACAGCCTGTTTAATTGGTTTTTACTATATTTTCTGTAGTGCGTTTTATTTTCAATTTGTTATTTCTTGAGAGTGCCCCTTTTTTGATTTGAGCAAAGTTTGATTTCACCATTAAGGCGACAATTAATGAAAAGATATTAAGTTTAAATATTTCTTATTTTATTTGCCACCCCAACCTGACCCCAAAGACCTGCTTAAATCAAAAATTGTTATTTAAGCAGTTTTATTTTGGCAGATTTGATTAGGACAGGGCCCCATAATTTTAATTTAACAAGATGGATTCACTCATAAGATCCACCTCAGTCTACATAATCAACTCCCAAAGGATAATATCTTTATAAAAAACATAAAACAGAAGAAAAAGGAAAAATTATCAACCTTGAGACCTGTCAATTTCTTTTTGTTTAATACAAACCCAAACTTGAACTTCAAACCCATAAGCCAACTGTCCAATGTTTATTTGACTGATATCCAGAATTATTTTATGAAAAAATTAAAGGCATACCCCCTAATCAATCCATCAAACACAAAATCAATTTGAAGGGAACTATTACCAAAGCTCGCCCATTACACAGACTGACCCCTGTCAAGGAGCAAACCCTACTCAAATACCTGGAAGAGGCAGTTGCTCAAAGGACCATCCAACTATTTCATTCATTGTTTAAAGCAGCTGTGTTATTTGTAGCCTAGAAGGATGTCTCTCTCTGTCTAGCTACCAACTACTGTTTCTTAAATAAGGTCACTTTAAAGAACAAATACCCTCTTCCCCTCATGAATGACTTTTTTGACAAGCCTGGTTCTGCTAATTTTTTTAGTAAAATCAACTTGACTTCCGGGCTTGATCAAATTTTTCCAGGAATGTGACAAACATAAAACAGAATTCTGAACAAAGTTTAGTTCCTTTAAGTCTGTTGTCATGAATTTTGTGATGAACAACTCTCCACTTACATTCAAAGTATTTAAAACCAAATTTTAAGAAACACATTGGCAAGCATGCCTTGATTTGACTAAAGGACATATTCATCTACTCCCCCTCCTCCTTTTAACAATACCAAAAGGATGTTGCTTTGACTCTTGCAAGACTTCAAGACAAACAACTTCCTTGCCAAACTTACAAGTGTGAGTTCTTCAAGAAAGAAGTCAAGTTCCTCAGACATTTAAAAAAATATGGTATCCTAACCAACCCTGACAAGGTTAACCCATTGTGAATATGCCACTACCCTTTACCTAAAAGAAATTAAGAACATTACTTAGTATGATTGCTTATATGCATAAATCATTAAGGACTGTAGTAAGCTGACCATGCTGTTCAATTAACTAATAAATGAATAGAGAACATTGAAGTAGACCTCATCATCAAACTTTTTCCATAAGTTGACAATACACCTTTTAACCCTCCAATATTACAATACCCACAGGATGACAGTGCCTAACAATTAGAGACTGATAACTTAGACATTGCAAAAGGAAATATGCTTTGGATAATGTCCCCAGTAGGTATCTTTATACTGGTGGTTTTCAAGTCACATTATCTCACAGATGTAGAGAAATACTACACTATCTATTAAAAGCAATTCCTGGTCATGTATCACTTCTGTTGTAAATTAGTTAGAATGAATGGCCATTCATGAGATAGTTATGAGAAAAAGTTGGTTTATTGTAAAAATTGTTATTGGATAATTTGTGATTATGGTAATAGGACATTTAGTGAAATGTTTAACCAAGAAATCAAAGGGTTTGATTTAAGTTGAATGCATTTGTACTAACATTAGTCTGATTGTAATGAGAACTATGGAATGTCAATGGGAAAATAGTTAGGTTACCAATTTTGGTGATTGTGTGACTTCCACAGAAACGCTAGCTTTCAGGTAAGGTCTATAGTTAGTTACCAGTATAGAGACTAGTACCTAGGTTCTCTTCTGTGTTAAGTTCTTGTTTAGCTAATTATAGCTGAGATTTTATGTAACTTTTATGTATAGTCTTAGGTCAATACTTAAATCTAGTAAAGAAGGAAGGTTTTTAGAGCAGCAATGACATTATGAGAGAGAGAGAAGCTTTTGTTGTAATCAATTGTTTATTTTGGGGAAAAGAGGGAGATTTATACAGTTTAATGAAAGGGGAATCTAGGCTTTGAAATTATTAGTAAGGTACTTGGTTTAAATCTCAAGTGACCTTGTCCTAGTAGTATGTAACATAGTAATTTTAAAGCATCTTATCATTGTCTTAAATCTAACCAGTCTTGAGTATTTTGGGTTTAGGTGTAATTTTGTTGAGGATACTTATAGAATAAGCCATCATAATTAATTAAACTTCCATCCTTAGGTTTGACTGGAATAGTAAATGTTGATAAGAAATAGCCTAGATCTAAAGTGTAACCATGCTAATAAATATGAGTGAGTTTTCATCAAAAACTAAGATAAAAATTGGTTATTGCCAAGAATCAAACTCATCAAGGTTCTTGCCAAAAATCAAGCTTGTTGAGGTTTTCTTCAAGTATGCACTTGTATTGGTAATTCTTTGAGATTTGGTTAGAGGATGTCTTGATAAAATTATTATTTTGATATATTATGAATCATTGCTTAGAATAGATCATTGGCTGCATACTCGCCTGGTCAGTCACTCTATGTAAGTTTATTTTTAAATAGGGTTGTATCTAATTACCTTTAATAAAAATGATATTAATTATCATTATTTAATTATGCATTATTATATGTATTATTTTGCCCAAGCTATTTATTAATATACAAGGGTTCTTGCCAGGAATTTGTTTACATGTGGATTTTTGGCAAGTAATGGCCTCTATTAAAGAGTTAATTATAAGCTGGATCAAATTAGTTTGATTATTTATTATTTATAAGTAATCTTAACAAAGAATTAAATTATTGCTTATGTTTAAGCCATTATTGTACTATTAATTGTAGCCACATAGACTGATCAGATATATTTAGAAATAGGCACAAGTGTAGCTCATTTATATCTCATAATAACCCCATATGATCAGTCAATGGAGTGAAGATTAGTAGTTATATATCTTCTTTGGAGAGTTTCTCACTGAAGCTTTTTAACTATTAGAACATGAATCCATACAGAAATTCAAGCAAATGAAAAAATTTGTAACTTTGATTATGAACTCTATCTAAGAGAATGAGACAAACAATACTGGCGCCAATTATGCCATTCCCACATTTACTTTGATCCTCATTTATTATGTAAATACTAGGCTTCCTGTGGAGAAACAGGGTTGCTTAGACCTAGTTAGTGACAATGTCAATGATTTAATTGTGTGTACCAGTCACTGTGCCGTTCTAGACAATTTCTGGGCTGTAGCAGCTTGTGAGCTTGCAAATTGCCTAACTGAAGGTGCTGGGGCTAATATTGACAACACTGAGAGGGATCAAGATTTTCCTTCTATCTCTCAGTGGTAATTACTAAAATATGATCTGCTCAACCTAGAGCAGCCTATTGTCATAGAAGGGGTGGAATTTCTCTTTCATCATAATACCATAGCTCTGATGAGGGGTGTCATGACCCCAAAGTTGTGTTACCAGGCCCTAGATCTTACTCAGAGGCTGGGACAGCCAAGCCAAGGTAGTTACTGTGAACAGAACAGCCTTGCTGGCTGCCTTAACCACTAAAGAATATTGGGACATACTAGCCCCAAAGACCAGTAGTGAACACACTGGGATCATGGTATTAAGGGCCAGAACCACCGCTAGTGGTTCAGCCATGGTTATAGGTTGTTTCTATAAATAAAACTTGAATCTGTACCGTTAAGGATGAACAAAGATAGAAAGTAAAGTGATATAAAATGATCTTTATTGTTTGATAATATCTAAAAGAACAAAATTCAAAAGAGACCAACAACCTTCCTAAAGAAATTTCCCAAAGTTTTATCTGGGAGAAATTTCGAGATTTCGAGATTTTGAAGTCTTGTGTAACCTCACAGGCCATATGAACGCCTTAATGAAATACTTGTGGGTGTTGGTTTTAATATTGTTCACC
>CAOJZF010000439.1:0-23192 GCA_948465475.1 Thalpophila matura
GTTGGAGATAAACTTTTGATCTTGTGATACTGAACGCAAGCTAACTTAATTTGTAGAATATTTAAAGTAATTAACCAGCCAAATCTTTATCTATATAAATGATCAAAAATGCTTTCCCTCTTTGGACATTTCTTAAGTGTAATCAATAAATCTTTAGAGGAGTCATAATCCAAGAAAACATCCAATAAGGCGGCAATAATCTTTCTATCTCTTATTTTTTAAGGAAACTATCACTTGCTTCAGGATTTAAGTTCTTTTCCGGGCTAAATATTTCAACAAGGTTCAGCAGTGAGTGGGTTATCAAGACGGGTATCCTTAAAAATAGGTCTATAACTAGAAAAGGGAAGCCCTCAGACAACCTTGACAAGCTACTGTTAAAGTGTGTTCAATAAAGAACTATTGAGTGGTAAACAAAATGTTAATTATTTTAAGCTAACTAACAACAATATGACTTTTTATAAACTGAAAAATATAATGTATATAAAACTTGGGCTGTTTTTGATATTCTTTTATTTCAAACGGTGGTTTCTCTGAAAAAATTCTCTCTTGAGAAAAATCTGAACCCTTATTTTTTCCTTTTCATATTTCTCATATTTCTATGGATTCCTCTTTCCATTCTAAATGCCTTTTTATCATAGTCAGGTCATTCCAACCTAAATGCATTTCACCAACTTCCTTTTTGAGTGAATTATCAATTTATTGCAACTCAAATTATTTTAACATTCAATCAATTGAACCGCTTCATACTTTACAGTTCCTCCATTTAGGGTAAATCAAGGATATTTCTAGCTTTAAATCCTTTCTTGTTCTTAGATTAAGAACTACACATTTCTCTGTACAGATAATAAACAACAAATGTTTGAATGACCACAATGCACACTTGTGTCTATGTTTACTTATTACCAGAAATTGACCTCTTCCTTTTTCTTATTCTATTCTTGCAAGACATAAAAAACCCTTTAACAACCAATATGTGGAATTTATTTATAAATTCTTCATCTTAGAAGCACTTTTTTAATTACAATTGAGAGGTAACTCTACAAGCTTTCCCACAGGCAACCATATCAAATTACACATACCTAATCTGAGTATATTTCTTTACAATACTCCTTGCCATGTCATTGTCAGAGGTCTCAAAGACCACACAAGACACACTTATGTGGCAAACCTTCACCAAGGTCAATTGTCTTAGAGACAACACAAGACACACCCATGCAACCGTACACAACTGCTTAGCCAAAAAATAAAGTTATCTAAAAACCAAAATAAACTCATTTTACAACAATACCTATTAGACAAAATTTGTTATCTATAAAAAAAGTCTATCTTTTAATTTACTGGTGTTGAAGATGAAAGAAGTAGTTAAAGAAATGCATAACTGATCTTTTAGGATTTTAATACATGTAGTTGTAAAAACTATACTTCTTATACTAACTAGATCCTTTTTAACATGCTGATTAATAGTTTTTAAAAAATCACAGTATAGCATAGACTAAAACATCTTCCTAATTTCTTCCTATCTTGATTTTAAAACAAACTTAATAAAGTGCTATAGTGTGTTGTAGATTATATTGAACTATTGGCTCTTAGTTTATAAAAAAAAATTGGATTTTCTTTTGCCAATGCAAAAATGTTTCTAGATCAATTTGCTATGTGATAGCTGTAAATATTTTTTTAAATGTTATTCTACTATTTATGCTTTATGTTTTCCTTGGATATCATAAGAACAAATCATTGTTATTTTTCCGTAGTAAGCTGAAATTTAAAGTTTAGGTTTTTTGAAAAATAAGTCCAAAAAGTAAGTCTCTCATAAAATTTTGAGCCATCTTACAATCTCAATTTTTTACTAAAAAATTCCATTGAATTTTTATTGGTTTTTTGGTTTTTTTTTTCAAGACTCAATTTCTATAAATAGTTTTTTGTTTCAGTTTTGACCATTTTTTGCAATGTTAGATTATTAGTAATCTTTAGAAATCAACAGTCTATTGCATGTTTAACATCTAAGACTAATGTATATATATAAACAAATTAGGCTCTAAATATTTAGTTTAAAAACAAGCCAAACAACTCTTATCAATAAAATAAGAAAAATAAAAAACTAGCTAGTTTCAAAACGAAACTACTACTAAAATTTAGATAAATTTTAGTATTTTTTAATTTTATCATTAACCAATATCACTTTTTCACATTGTAGTGATAACATCTAAAGATACAAAAGAAAAAAACTCTTAAATTGATGGAATAAAAAACATAATTATGGGTCTTTACTATTACTAAGCCCAGAAAAAGTATTATAGACCTGCACCCACCCATAGAAGTAAAGGTGTTTAAGATATTATATGATTAAATATCTCTTAATATGACTGAGTTTAAAGCATATCATTTTTAACTTTGATTTAATGAGATATTTGGCAGATTGTCAAAAAGAAACTTAGAATTTTCTACCATTTTTTTCCATCATTGTTTATTGTTTTATCATTTACTTAATAAGCTTAGATAGATATTTATCATTTTTATGAATTTTTTTAATAGTTATTTCTATTAAAATAAATTATAACAGTAGAATATTTTAACCTAACACTTTTTAATGATGTATTTAGAAAATACAAATAATTTCTTTATAAGAATCAACTCTTTTAATTGGGATACATCTAGATAAGAGAGTTCCATTACTAGATGTAATAGAAAGAATAATGAGTTACTTATTGGCTCAAAGCTACTCATATTTCATAAATATTAATTGATGTTTTGTGTATAATTCATTGATAACTTTAAGTCTTGTAGGGCAGATAGTAGGCTGAGATATCTAGAAAGAATATAGTAAAATTTTAAGGAGTATCTTTTTGGATCATTTTCATCTTTGAATATTAAGGCATTTGTCTTATAATCAATTTGATCATTTTTAGTTTATTTTATAATCAATATGTTTCTAGTTACACAGCAGTTAAGAAAAGATTATGCAAATTATTAATAAAATTTAACAACCAATGTAATATTTCCAAAGGCAACAAATACAATACTAGTAGTATTCATTAACTCTGTCATTAAAAGATTTATAGACTGTTAAGAATTCTGACGATTTCTTTGGCCCTAAATATATAAACTAAGTGGCTCATTGAGAAAAATCAAATGTATAATTTGTAAACCTTTTTCCTGACAAAAGAGGCCAAATACCTGTTGACATTGTTTTTCCTAACATAGTTCAAAAAGTTATGTGTAATTTCATTTTTAGAAGTGGTCTTAAACAGAAACTTACAAGTCTCATGAGATTTAAATAAGGTCCGTTACCACTCCAAAAAAGATTTTTTGGAATTTCTACAATATTTATTAACCTTAGATTTTAAACAATTTATGCCAGATAATAGATTATATATAGGCTTGTTGAAAATTTCACTTTCTAAGACAGAAATATTCTAAATAACATAAGTGGCTGCATCCCCTTTGAGGTTTTTCACTGCCTCAACATTCCCACTAGTGAGTCTCAGCAACAATTAAGGTCCTCATTGTGCAATCTCAAAATGTACTCACAGACACTGCCGGACCTGAGGTTGAGTCAGGTTGCAATTTACTTTAAGACTATTGCCTATGCCATAACAGGAGACTAGTCCAAAAAAAATTTTCTTAGGATCATTGTTAGTTGTTGGTTTGGGGAGGCATTATTTGGAGTATCAAGTCAGAACTTTGAGACATTATAAATGTTGATGTGTTAAGTATTTTGGGCCCAAGTATCTCTACTAAAAGAACATCTTATTTGACTGTATAAGGTTTTTGTATATTGCTGCTAGTTATTTCTTTTGTTCTATATATAACTGATGGCTGAACTTATCTTTGGGTATCTATTTACTTTAAAGTCTAGGTCTAGGCTTTGGACAGGGTCTTTGGGTATTGCAGATGCCTCCCTATTATAATGTAGATGTCTTAATTGGTAGAGTTGCTGGTATTTTAGAGCTTTAATATTGGGATTGTCTATTGTCTCTTGTGATAGATCAAAGAAAATCACATGTGATGTTTCATTATTCCTCTTCTATGCCTTGTTATGTAGCAATACCTATCATAAGATGGATAATATATCCCATATAAGGCTAATAATAGTATTGCAAAAAGGTATAGAAATTCTCTGGTAGTCAAGAATAATAGTGCTTTCCTTGTATGGAAGAGTAAAAATTTTCAATTCCCTGGTAGCACATGAAAAACGGTGCTCTGTTAATGTCCCAGAGTCTTGTTAGCTTTCTTAATCTTTGTGTTGCTTGATTGTCCCATTGCTTTGTTGCTCAATTGTTGTGTTGTCTGATTTACCCATTACTAAAATATTGGTTGCTCAATTTTCCTATTGCTCTATTGCTCAATTGTTGAATTGTGGATTGTTGCTTTGCCCAATTAACATGTCAGTCTGTTGTTCCATTGCTGTAACAAAAGTGAATCAATATCATTTTATACTAGGGTCAATAAGTTTTATCTAAAAAATTTATTAGATGGAGATACTTTGGCTGCACATATAATATAGCACAAAGCTGTTCAAAAAGTAATTTCTTAAATAAAATCAAAAAAAAAATCTCAATTGATCCAAAGCTTAAAACTGGATTACTTTTCTGTATAATAAAAATCAATGGCTGTCTTATATGGTCTATACCAAAGCTTGATATTACCTTATAACAATTAACAGCATACAATATTCTGGCGATTAGTTTCCTTTTTTCATTTAACTCTGCCTTATGTCATAACTAAAACATTATACAGGAAAAATTTAAATTGTGTTGATACCAGTGGTCTCTGGTTATCCATCTTATTTCCATCTGAGGATTACAGGAAATATAAAAAACAGTGACTCTAATTGATCTGAAATGTCAGTTGTTATAAAAGTAAGTAACTAAAATTGAATTTAGTTTTTTTTTTTAGATCACATAAAGATCAAAGATTATATTGTTTTTAGACATGATAAATTACAAGAAAATGTGAAAAAAAATATGCATAATAATCAGCGTTTTTTAGATCAAAGCTTAGCAAATAGTAATTCAATAATCTTCAAGATAGTAATTATTATCTGTCCGTTTATCTAAACCTATCTGTAAGTATTCACAAGCTACTTTTGTGCTTATCTTCAAATATTATGATTAACCCATGTGACTATAATTAATAATACAATAATGGCTTAGACACAGGCAATTTATAAGCCTTTGTTACAAATTATTATATAGGATTAAGAAATCAATCAATTATTCCCTTATATTTAATCCTTTAATAGATGCCAGTTCTTGCCAAGAAACCACACAAAGTCAAATCCTTGGCAAGAATCCTCAATCAATCTAATAATTGGCCCAGGCGAGATAATACATCATTTACATTTAAGTTTAATTATTAATAATCAATATCATTCCAATTAAAGGCAATTGAATCTAATCTAATTTTACTAACATTTTATATAGAGTGACAGACTAGGCAAGAATGCAGCCAATTAACTATTCTTTTGATGATTAATAATAATAATTAAATAGGACAATTATTAACCAGATTTTGAACAATTACTATTACAAATGCGCTCTTGGCAAAGAACCTCAATGCGTTCAATCTCAGTTAGGATCTTAACAAGCTTGATACTTTCTAAGACCCTGCTTTTTTTTAGTTTTTGGGGAAGACTTCCTACTATTTGCTAGGATGGTGATAATTTAATTAGGCTATATCTTTTCAATAAATATTATCCCAGTAAAACCTAAGAGATAGTAAACCAAGAAACCATAATAGCTTATCCTTATAAGCATCCTCAACAAGATTACATCTAAATCCCAAATTCTCAAGACTGCTTAAAATCAAGATAATGATAAGATTATTTAATAATTACTATGTTATAGTAATACCAAGACTAGGTCAATTAAGACTTCAACCCAGTATCTCACTAAATAATTCAAAGCTATATTCTCCTTCCCTTCAACTATATAAACCCCCTTTTTTCCCCCAAAAAAATCTAGCAATTATCTCTCTCGTAATCTAACACCTTTTACTCAAAATCTTTGCTTCTTTACTAATGTTAAGTCTTGGTCTAAGACTAGATATAAAGATTATAAGAAAACTCATAGCTAGAACTAGCTACAACAAGAACTTACCACAGAAGAGAACCTAGGTACTAGTATTATGGGGATTTCCTTTAACACTTTATAAATCTGCTTGATTACTTATTTAACCTCTTTCTGTGCTACTGTTGATAAGTATTTGTTTTTGTTGTTTATTATAAAATGGGTTATCTCCCTTCTCTCTTCTTTCATAATTTCATAGCTATTCTCCATTGCTTGGTTGACTGATCCTCATCTCCCCTGGAAGATATATGCTAGGATGTCTTTTGGTAGATCATCTTCTTTAAGAAATAATCTAATAATTCTATAATACATAATTAAATTAACTAAGTTCCGTTTTGTTTAGATTTGTTATTATATAAGTAATTTATTGAGTATTTTTTTGAAATTATTGGGATCAAAATGGCTACCATCCCTCATTTTGCTGAGTCCTCTCTTAAGCACGGTTCTTTGGGCTTAGTTGGACCTCTTTTTAGTCATTATGTCCTCATAGGACTGATTCTGATTGTTTGATTGAATAAGCGAAATCTAGCTTCTTTTGGTCCTCTTTTGGCTATCAGTTATGGATATATCTTCTTCTGAGTTTTCATGGTCTTCAGGATCACTGTTATGTCCACGTCATCATTCATTATTTACCCTTTGGTCTATGGCCAATGTCAAACTCTTGTGACCTCTCAATTTCCTTTTTAAGACATTGAGACTTTTATTGAGGCTCTTTTCTCATTTTTTTTTCTTATAAAAGCTTAGTCATTGAAAATAGTTAGAAATAAAAAGTGAGTATCAATTATAATTTCCTACTATGGCACTTCCCAATGATTCTTAGTTGCTGCGCCTTTTTACTACAGACGTTTGAATGTCATTTTTGATTGGATCAAACTCTAGATCCTACTTTGTAAACTTGTTTATAAGAGTTCTTCTTCATAGACCAACTTAATAACAAGATTAAGTAGCGTCACTTGCCTTTAGAATTCTTCATATCTTTATAAATATGTTAAATAATTATAACATCTTACTTTCTCTCATTAATCTCTTTTTGTGATTTCATATAGTAACTTCCTAAATTCCCTGTGCTCTGTACAAATTATCTTCTTTACTCATATTTGGCATGATTGTTCTTATGCTTTGTTTCTTTGATTCTTAAGACATCTCAACCTGTTGCTTTAGTTGATCTTGTTTTCTGAAGCATTAAACTTCCGATTTCATGTTCTTGTTTATATTCTTATCTTTTCATCTGCCCTTCTTATCATTTACTAAGCATCTTCTTTCTTTAGACATCTCACATGCCCTTGGCATCTCATATGCCCCTCAGAATTAGACTCCTGCTAATTCTACATATATAGATTAGCTTCTCTTGAGTTAATCTTTGAAGCATAGATGATCAGTCAATTTTCCCATCCAATTTTTTATAGGGCTGTCTCTTTTGTGACCTTAAGCCTTGTTAACATATCGCTCTTAGTGGTGGACAATCACTTGAAGCTTATGTCCAAACAGAATCCCAGCTGTATTTCAAGCAGATCAGAATTCTTCACTTCAAACTCTCTTAGATGTCATTTGTTAGTAATGTAGTCTCTGTGATGAGACTTTAACTTCCTTCCATTTCCTTCCTGAATAAACATCTTACCTGATCTGCTATCTTCCTTTTATCATAATCTTACCTTAAAAAACTAGACCTACTATAAATCTACATACTAGTGACCACCTCCAGACCAAAGCCTGCAAGCAAGCATCTCTATGTAAGTTTCAATTGGTGCTCACTACAGGGGTAGTAGCCATATAACACAACAACCAGGATGTACCAGGCAGCCAAGAAGAACACTAAGAGTCAGGATGAAATATAAGACACTTTAATAGAGACAACAGGACTGACAATGGAAACACCTGAGAAAAGCCTGAAGTACAGCTTCAATAAAGACAACTACTTCAACCCAAGATGGATCTCCCCAAGAAGACCCCAAAGACTAAGAAGCTGAAGAAGAAGAACAGAAGACACAATCATGACACTGCGCCTTATAACAGTGACTATGACTTCTCCAGTGAATAGTCTTCAAATGGAGACCCACATGATTCTAGCAACCTAAGTATGTATAGGGATATGGGTATGAACCTATCTTTCAACCCTCCAAGCGTGCAGAATTCAAGGGGAATAAGCTTAAAAGAAGCTATGAACACCCTGATGATTTCTGTGAGAACTGTTGGGTGGAAGGATACAAAACCAACAACTGCCAGAAGAAGAAGCCACAACAGACCAAACCCTACTACTTTAAATAGTAAGATTACCATAAGAACTTAATAATATATCTTTTTTAAATTCTAACTGATAAATATAGTATAGAGGATTTGGAGAATCATAGTGAAAGGAGCAGCCTAAATTACCAAGGACTCATGTCACTGGTGATGCAGACTTTTCCAATGAATCCATTTACTATAAACTAGTCAGGGAATACTTGCTGGACAAGATCACCATAGAAACTATCTTAGAAAAATATGTTGAAAGCTGATAAAGAGGTTACAAAACTCTATGCTCACAAGTTGTTAAGCCAAAAAATCACCTCCAATGGACTAACCTTTCAGCTACCTCCCGGAACACATGGACATTTGGTTAATCCCAAGTTTTAAAACACTAAAGGAGCCATGGCTAGCCCCTGAACCGGCGTTTAACAATGGTAATCCATAAGAAGTCATAATAAGGAATCTCACTAACTTTTTTTAGATATAAGAAGGAACCAAATAATGGAATTCCTAAAAATATCATAGCAGATTCAAAGGAACTAGATGTAAAACTAATGGAGCCTCTTTGAACATGGATCTTGAGTATTACCCTAATCAATCAAACTTTCAAGTAGCCATGGGTAGCCCCTGAACTGGTGTTCAATAATGTTAATCCATAAGAGGTCATACTAGAGAACAACACTGAATGTACTATAGATATAAAAAGGAACTAAGTAGTATGATTCTTAATAAATAACATAGCAAATTCAGAGAAACTAGATGTAAAACCATGTGGAGCTTTTGTGAATATGGGTCTTGAGGATGACCCTAAGAAATCAAACATTCAAGGAGCCATGGATAGCCCCTAGACTGGTGCTCAACATCGGCAAATCATAAGAAGGTCATAATAGGGAGCCTCACTCACTTTACTATAGATATAAAAAGGAACCAAACAATAGGACTCCTAAAAATATTATAGCAAATTCAGAGAAACTAGATGTAAAACCCTGTGAAGCCTTTGTGACAAGTTTATTAAAGATTACCCTGAGCAATCAGTATATGCTGCAATTAATGTAGGTAAGTTATTTGGTGAATCCTCATATGACTAAGAAAGGCTAAAACACTATTTAAGGAAATTTATCCCAGATCAATTATCAAGGAGAAAAACAACCATTAGCTTACTGTTCTAGAACGCTCAGCCAATCTGAAAGAGATTACACTGTAACTAAATGTAAATATTTAGCAGTAATCTACTCTTATTAGTAGTTCAGGGTAAATTTACAAGGGACTAAGTTTATAGTAGTCAATAATTATTCCTCTATTCCATGGTTAAAAAACCTGGAGGAATTAGAAGGAAGATTAGCTAGATGGGCTATAAAAATTCAAGCCTATGATTACACCATAGAGCATAGAGCTGGCTCAAAGCATCAGAATGCTGATTGATTATCAAGGTTGCCTACTATTCATGCTCTGATACCAGAAGCAGATAGGATCTATAAACTGATAAATAAACCTAAAGAGTGGGATAAAGAGTTACCAGAGATCAAACAGATTTAGGTAAATTATCTGCAAACACTCCCTATCAAAAGGGGCAATTGTTTAAGGAGTTAGATTGTAATTCCTATATTTTTGTAAGACCATCCAACAGACCTTAATTGATAAAGGCAACACATCTACTCACCGGAGATGGAGACTTACTTACAACTATGGAATAAGTAAAGAGAGATTATTACTGGGAAAGCATCAGATTTGATGTTACAGAATATATTGTCATAACCCAATTTCAATCAATAATCTCATCCAACTTCCTCCTTTGTTTAACAAGTGGATCATCAATAGATACTAATATTGATCCTAGAATTGAGACCCCCCTAAAAGAGACAATTATTATGAAGGGAAACAACTAAAATGAACTTAACTTCTCAATTTTAATTATTATATTATTACAATATTATTATAATATTATTACAATAGTATTACAACAGTATTACTTTATCATAATAACTTTCCCTTTGAATTAAACACCAAACTCAATTCACAACAGTGTTAGCAGCGGTTTCAAACCATCTTTTGAAATTTAATAAGTTAAAATAACAATCCAAAAAACCTCCTGTAACTTCTCAAACCCATCTTTACAAATTCCATCAAAGAATGTCTTCTCTACCTCCTGGTTGGTCCGTCTATGAGGAAGTTGCATCCATTCCAAATACTCACGTTCACTTTAACAGTATTATTATTCAATTAATACATTTAATCAACTGTCAACTGGTGGGTTCTTTGTTCAAAGACCCAGAATCAACACCAACACTCCAAGTGGAGCAAATGAAAATTACTTGCCACCCATTTGTATTACAACAACTTAAGACCATCAAATTTTCTTCTTTTGCTAGATCAGACAAAGACAATGCCTTAAATTGGATTAAGACCTGGTAAACCCAATTTAATCAAAATTGGCTTACCTATGGAATTCTGGATTGATCAACTATCTATTTAAATGGAACATGATGTGGGTTGTTGGACTCAACAATGGCATCTCAATCACTCATTTAACCTGTAGTCTCAGGCCTACTGTTCTGATTTTCTGGCCAGATTCAAGAGAACCAACAAGGATTTTTGTACCACCTGTACCTTAATAAAATCAAAATGATAACTTTTGTACAAAAATATAATCAAGCCTACAAAGAAGCGCAAGTGTCTGAACCTCCAAATATTAATTTCAATCATGCAGCCATTTGTTTTAATTATTCTAATGGGCTTAAACCGCATGTTATTCAACACAAGTCTTTAGGCACCTGTGAAACACTTAAGTCACTCTTCCAAGAGGCAGAACAAGCCAGATTAAAATCTGATATGATTTCCACCTCTTACAAACAAGTAAAGAAAGAAAAGCAAACCTCCAAAGGCAACTCCTCTAACTCTAATTCTGCCAACTGAGGTTCCAACAAATGCCCATAGAATGGTGAGAACTCACATGGCGGCAGAAACTTTAACCATGGAAGCAGAGGACAAGGAAGAGACAGAGGTAGTGGTGCCTCACCTTCCCGGCAATCCAACACCAAAACCAAAGGTCAGGAGGATCCAACCTCTGCAGAAGCCAAACAGTATGCAAGCATTCTTGCCCATGTCAACCATTTAGCGGCACTACCCGGCAACCCCCTTCTTAACAATAGCAATTATAAATCAAATAAAAATTCAAATATTTTTTTTTACTTGTTTGAATTTTGTCAAGATTTTGGCATTGCCCTGTTAGGTAATAGGGCCAATAAACATTGATTTCTTGTGAATCCATAGACAATCATTGGTTGAAAACCAAACATTATTCTATAAAAAAGGTGGTACTATCCAATGGCAACTATCTCCATACCCATGGAGAGACATTGGCATTCAGGGGTTTCTTTTGACACCCTTAGTTCTAGCAATAAGGGGCCTGTAAAACCAATGAAATAATTTGATATTGTTTTAGGGTTGGACTGAATGTAAGCAAGTAAACCTTATATTTATTAGGACTCCTCAGTTTTATCAATCAAAAGGAACGGGGCAAATCACAGGTATACCCATAATTTCAAGATCAACTCCTTTGGGATCATGCTTTTGTGCAAATTCTTGATAGCAATGAGAATAAAATAAAGTAAAAATCTCAGGTGATGAGGTGCATTTCTGGCTCATTCATTGCAAACTGGACATCACCACCCCAATCAATAACCCTCAAATCAAACAACTACTAGAGAATTACAAGGTATTTTGAGACAGGTTAGAAGGACTACCCCCAAAGAGATCAGTTGAATATAAAATCAATCTCAAAGGGACCCTACCTAAACCTCATCCCAATTACAAGTTAACCCCCTTGGAAGAGAAAACCTTGTTTAATCATTTATCCAAAGCATTATCCCAGAGAGCCATTTGAAAATCAGATTCACCCTATGGAGCCTCAAAATTCTTTGTAGTCAAAAAGCACGGCTCTCTAAGGTTAGTTACAGAGTATTGAGGACTAAACAAAGTCACAATTAAAAAAAAATATCCACTTCCGCTTATGGACAGCTTGTTTGACAAGTTAGAAAAAGCTTGATACCTCTCAAAAATTAACTTGACCTCCAGATGTTGTCATGAGCCGCCTTGTTTACAACAGTTTGTAAAGTCCTTAATCCTTTATAAAAGATTATTAGGAGTTCTGAGATTTGATTGTCAATATCAAGGCCGTCGCCACATTAATTTTTGTGGTTTTTAAACCAATTAAAGACAAAAACGTGAAGCTTTTTTCCCCCAAGTTTCAGACCGATTGAGTAAGTTCACGAGAACTTTCAATAAGGACCCGTTCCGCAAACTAGGAAAATGAGTCCATAAACACTTCCCTCTATTCTTTATTAAGCTTTGCTTTTTAAAGAATCTTTTGTCCTTTTAATAAACTTATGTCCGTTATTACTTTTGTTTAGTATTTGGGTAGTCGCCAGCAATCCTGAAAATGAACTATGTTGTCCTTAGAAAGGAGGCAGCATGTAGGTCATGACAGTTATAATCAAATTTGAGTCTATGAAAAGGATATCCCCAAAACGGCCTTCTGAACTAAATCTGGATCCTATGAGTGTGTGGTGTTAAACTTTGGGATGACCAATGCCCCAGCCACCTTCTCTATATTCATGAGCAACATCTTCAAAGAACATCTTCACAAATACATGTTAATAAAATTGGACAATATAATAGCTTATTCTCTCTCATTTGAGCAGCACCTTCTGGATATAGAGGTGGTATTAAAGACCTTGGCCCACAAATTATTATATGCAAACCAACTAAGTACTCTTTTTTCATAAAGAGATTAATCTTCTTGGTCATATAGTAACACAACATGGGATTTAACCTGACCCCAAAAAGTTGAAGGCTGTAGTCAATATGCCACCCCCACAATCCAAAGATAAACTCTGCACATTCTTGGGCATAGTAGCCAATATGAGGAAGTTCATTCCAAAATCTAGCAAGCTTAACGCCCCTCTCAACTAAATTGTTGGCCTAGATAAGACCTTCAAATGAACTCTGGTTAGGGACCAAAATCTTTGAAAACTAAAGGAGGCTCTCTCCACCGCACCTCTGCTCCAGTATCCTCAAGTGGGCAGTTGATATCAGGTTGAAACCAGCGCTTTGGATTTGGCAATAGGCAGAGATCACAAATAAAGGTAAAAAGTGGTGACTTCCTTCCTGTGTCTTATAAGTCACAAAGTCTCACAGAAGGGGAGCAACGCTACCTCATCCATGACAAGGAACTACTTGCCCTGATCCACACCCTCAAGAAGTGGTGTTGCTACCTCAAAAGTGCAAGGAATTTGATTCCCTCACAGATCATAGATCACTGATCTATTTTAGAACCCAACACAATTTATCTTGGAGACAAGCTGGATGGATCAAATTACTTGATCAATTCAACACAAATGTGGTGTATAATCCTGGAAAGGAACTTGTTACCGTGGATGCCTTATCTTGGTTGTGTAGTTGGAACCCTAAAGGTTCTGAGGGTCTTTTCCCCAACTGGAAACTTCTGACTCTTAAAAAGGTCGAAGAGTCAATTATCCCTTTCACCTTCCCTCAAACAATTGAGATGGTAGCTAAAACCAAGACAAATTTATTAACTCATTTGGTGTGGTACACCGCGTCCTTGAAGACAAAACAACCATTCCATACGTCCCAACTCATCAACAAGTGGACACCATTCTTATACACCATCAACAACTAAGCCATACTAAGGCACACTGCTTAACAAGATACATCAATCAACAGTGCTGGTGGCAAAACATTCTACAAGACGTCACAGAAGTCCCCAAACAGTGCAAACTCTGTGAAAAATTTACCCACACAAAAGCATTGGAGAAGTCAATCATACCCCATTTAAAGTATGGGAGCTCAACATTGTAGGAACAATGCCCACAAAAGGTAATCGTCCTAAACACTTCATCATTACAGCAATTGACTACGCCACCTGTTGGCTAGTGGCAAAAGCTACACAACAACACACTGGGCAGATATCTGCTATTCTATAGGAAGAGAAATAATCAGACAATTTGGCACACCTGAAATCCTCATCACTGACGGCGGACCTAAACTGGTGGCAAACCAAATGAAAGTTTACCTGAGAGCAAATCATATCAACCATCAGGTGACAACACCATACCACCCCCAAGCCAACGGAAGGGTAGAAGAAATCAACAGATCTCTCATTGAGATTCTGGCTAAGCTCATGGTGGACAAGCTCATGTATTAGGCCAAACACTTACCTTTGGCTCTCTTAATCTGCCAGGCACAGGTGAACTGAGGAACTGGATACAGCCCACAAAAATTGGTCTTTGGGGAAAACCCCAACCTTGTCCAAAGGGGCATAACTATGCATCTATAATTTCAGCAAAATATCCAACCCTAGCTTGTTTAAAATAAAATCCCTGTGGGACCAACAAGCCAAAACCAAACAGAACAGAATCAGGGACACCAAAAAAACCCTCCAAAAACCCTTTGATATGAACAATAAGTTCTGGTAATCAGAAAAGATAAACATAAACTCCAACCAGAAAAGGTAGATCCATTTCTTGTAGTCAAGGTCAATGAGGCCTACAACACCTATTCAGTCAAATCCCTTGTACCACCATATCAGACCAAAACTTTTCACCACAAACATCTCAGACTGGTAAGGGCTTAGCTAGCCCAGAGGGATTCTCACATGCCAGTCACTGATGAGCAGCTCATAAATTATAAAGCCCAACAGGCGCCTCCTCCTTTTTAATGACCAGGGCCTAACTTAATAAAGGGGTGATGTCTTAACCCAATTTTGATCAATAATCTCAATTAACTTCCGCCTTTGTTCAACAAGCAGATTGTCACTAGAATTTAAAATCAATCCTAGAATTGAGAACCCTTCCCCAAAAAAAAATAGACTATTAGTATGACAGAAAAAAATGAAATAAACTTAACCTCTTAATATTTAATTATTGTTTTTTACTACATAATCATTATAATTTTATTACTTTATCATACTAACTTCCCCTTTGAAATTGAACATTGTGAAACTTCCACAGAGATTCTTGCTTGATGGGCTTGGTTCTGGATGTGGCCACTAGTATGAAGGCTAGTATCAGGGTTCTCTTCTGTGGATAGTTTACTGTTAGCTAGTTCTAGCTGTATAATTTCTTATGTTCCTTATGTTAGTCTTAAGTCAAGACTGAACTCTATTAGGAAGTAAAAGTTTAAAATCAGATAATAGTAGTTTTGAAGAGAGAAAAGTTGATTACATATATTTGGGGGAAAATGGGGTTTTTATAGTTAGAAGAAAGGATAATCTAGGCTTTGAAATATTTAGTGAGGTACTGTGTTGAAGACTTGAGTTCCCTAGTCTTAGCATTACTATAACATAATAATTATCAAAGAATATTATCATTATCTTGATTTAACCAGTATTGAGCATTTGAAATTTAAGTGTAATTTTGTTAAGGATGCTTATAGGAATAAGCCATCATAGGTACTTGGGTTGTCATTCTTTAGATGTGACTGGAATAATATTTATTGATAAGATATGACCTAGATTCAAGATATAAATCATCCTAGTAAATAGGAGGTATTTCTTGTTGAGAATTTGAATAAAAGCAGGGAATCAGCAAGGATTGAGCTCAATGAGCTTTTTGCCAAGAATCATATGTGTTGAGGTTCTATGCTAAGATTGCATTTGTAGTTGTCCAAAATTTGGTTGATGGATGCCCTATTTAATTAGTTTTGTAGGTTATTGCCAAAAATAGGTAATTGACTGCAATCTCTTTAAGTCCATTACATTATATAGTTTATTAGTAAAATAGGATCAGATATAAATACCCTCAATTAGAACAATCTTAGTATTATTAATTAATTATAAAACTATGTATAATTTCGCCCAAGCTGATTACTATGTAATTGATTATTGGCCTCTACTAAATGGTTAGATATATTAGATGGGTCAATTAATTGGATTATTTAATTCTTAATATTAATTTAGAACAAAGCCTTAAATTATTGCCTGTGTCTAAACCATTATTGTACTATTTTTTATAATAACATAGGCTGATCATAATATCTAGAAATAGGCACAAGTATAGCTTGTGAATGTTTCACAAACACCAAACACAATTCACAACAATATCAATTCTTTTTTAGTTTGTCAGTCAGAAGTTATATCTAAGACTTCAACTACCTATGAATTGTTTAAGCCTAAATTTGAATGGCACACTGTGTCAATAGATCTAATAGGATTACTTCCACCAAGCACTGTTGGTTTATAATACATAATAGTAGTCATAAATCACCTCACCAAGTTGGTAAAAGCTTGAGTATTAGAAGGCTTAGAGGCAAAAACTGTAGCTAAAATTTTACAAGAACAAATATTAAATAATCATGGCTTCCCCAATTCTTATTAACTGAATACACCACTAACTTTATGTGTAGATTCCTACCTATGATGAGCTATCTGATGGGAATCAGAGGAGTATTGACCACTCCATACCATCCCAAACCTGATGGTACAGTAGGAAGAGACAATGTCACTCTAGTAAGGATTTTAAGGAAGTAGTAGTTGATTAGCCTAGCAATTAGAACAATCATCTCCAATCAGCTGTCTTTGCTTACAACTTAAGCTACCACTCCTCCACTAAATATACTCCTTTCCAACTTATATATGGCCAACAACCAGCTTTATCACCATTGCCAAACACCCTTAAAAAGGAATCTAATACCCTAAGCTATCAAAAATACTATTAACTGTGCATACTCTAATAAATTTACCAAAAGAGGCCTAATCAAATCTATTGTTACAGAAGACAAAGGCTCACATTAAAGCACTCTGTCTAGACATACCTCAAGATCCCTCTTGGTAGGATAATAGGTAATGCTCTATTATAATAGAGGGTTTGGAAAAATTAATAAACTTTCCGCCCTTTCAAACAGACCTATATAAATTATAGAAAAAACCAGAGAATTCAATTATAATCTAAAGGATATCTCTACTGGACAACTTCTTAGTAGAGTACACTCTAAATATACAAGACAAATACTAGTGTAGAATCATAAAGTGGTAAAAAGAAAATAGGAAAAGAAATAAGCAACTGGAAAAAAATTTACTGAGTTCTTATTTGTTGATGTCTCTCCTGCTCCCGGTCCTCAATCTCTCTTTGACATAAATTGCACGCCTAGGCACTACCTTATGTTGGTTCAACCATTGAGGAACTATTATTACGCCACAAAATTTATCCCTTGTTGGAATTTTTCTTTTGTCTCCTCATGGAGCCAGGCTTCTTAATCCAATTGACAATGGATACAGGCAACCATAGTTATTCCACTTAATCAGCACCAACAAACCTGAGTATACAGGAAAGAGACTCAAACTATAGGCAGAACACTATTATTCTCTTAGAGAGAAAACTGGTAATAGTTCTGAACAACAGAGAAGAAGCGAGCAAGGATGAAGCAATCCATAGCAAAATCATTTATATACTGGTACAGACCCCTCAAGTCAGCACAAAAAAGCATCCATTAAGTGAAGGGCAACTTGCCATAAACCAGGCATATCTTCCTCTAAGGTACAAGGCTGTGTACCAATATGGAAGAGTGCTTGACCCAGAGTACATATTATCACCATAGCAAAATAATTATGCCCCCTGGCTAAGAACTAAAGAGCCATAATTGTCAGGTTGATGATACAACTGGTAATATTATGACAAGACATGTTACCTAACTCTACAATATAGTAAAATGTGAAGTTGTCCTGCTTGCCCCTAAGACAGAACACTGATTCCAAGAAAGAGAACACCTTATGACTAGTGGAATAATCAGACATGCTAGGGACGTCAGGAGCCTCCAATCAAGACATTTTGTCAAAAAACATTTGACAAAAATTCTTGGTTGCCACCTCAGGATCTTAAGGAAATATATAGAGATTACATCTCTCCCCAAGCCTAGGGTCAACAAATTTGTTAACCTTACTCAGGAGGAACATAAACTCATCACACTGATCCTTAAGACGCAAAACAAGAGGGACAATGGGACCTGCTCCCTGCATCAGAGCTCTAGTTTCATAATGGAAGAGGTATTCCACCCCTTCTATGACAATGGGCTGCTCTATGTTAAGCGGCTCATCTTCCAATGTTGCCCAATGAGATATAAGAGGACAATTATGATCCCTCTCAGCGTCATCAGCAGTAGCTCCAGTGCCTCCAGTTAGACAGCTTGCTAACTCATGAGCTTCCACAGCTTTAATCTTTCATAGAACGGCACAGTGGCTATCATGCAAAATTAAGTGAGTAACATTGTCACTGACTATGTCTAGGCAAACCTGTTTCTCAACAGTAACCCTAGTATTTAAATAAAGACTAAAAGCCAAGGTAAACCTAGTAACGGCAGATTCAGCACCAGTGTTGTCTGTCTTATCTTCTTGAATAGAACTTAGAATACAAGTTACAAATTCATTAATACCTTTAGAATTTCTATTTGGGTTCATTTTTTAAATGGTTTAAAAATTTAAATAAGAGACTTGAAAAAAGATAATCTATAATTAATAATCTTTACCCTATTTACTATTCATGTGGGGGAAGATGTAAAATATTTACAGGCTACAATTGTTCTTATTTTTAAATATTATGATCAGACTTTGTGACTATAAATTAATAGTACAATAATGGCTTAGACACAGGCAATAATTTAAGTCTTTGTTTTGAATTACTACTAAGGATCAATAAATTTAAATAAATGATCTGTCTTATAAATAAACCCTTATTAGAGGCCAATGCTTGCAAAGAAACCACATGTAGACAAAATTTTGGCAACAATCCTCAATCACCTTAATAATTGGCCCAGGCGAGATAATACATTATTTATATATAATTCAATTATTAATAATCAATTTCATTCCATTATAAGGAAATTAAATCTGATCCTATTTTACTATTAATTTTCTAAAATGTTATAGACTTGAAAAATATGCAGCCAATTACCTATTCTTGGCAATGACCTATAATTTCAATTAAGTAGAACATCTAGAAACCAAATCTTGAACAATTCCTATTATATATTTGCTCTTGGCAAAGAACCCCAACACGTTCAATCTCAGTGTGAAATCCCAACAAGCTTGATACTTGCCAAGACCCTGCCCTTATTTGAATTTTGGCAAGAACTCCCTCTTATTTTCTAGGATGATGATACTTTAAATAGGCTACATCTTATCAATAAATATTTCCCAGTCAAACCTAAGAGATGGCAACCCAATTAACTATGATGGTTTATTCTTTTAAGCATCTTCAACAAGATTACTCATAAATCCTAAATACTCAAGACTGCTTAAATTCAAGATAATGATAAGATGCTTTGATGATTGCAATGTTATAGTACTACTAAGGCTAAGTCTATTAAGACTTCAACCCAGTATCTCATTAGATAATTCAAAGCCAGATTACCCTTCCCTAAAACTATATAAACCCCCTTTTTCCCCATAATAAGCATAGCAATTCTCTATCTTTTAATCTAATTTTTCTGCTCTAAATCTTTGCTTCTTTACTAGAGTTAAGTCTTGATCTAAGACTGATATAAAGATTATAAGAAAACTCACAGTTAGAACTAGCTACAACAAGAACTTACCACAGAAGAGAACCTAGGTACTAGTCTCTATACTAGCGACTGTCTCCAGATTAAAGCCTGAAAGCAAGTATCTCTGTGGAAGTTTTACACTATCAGAGATTTTCTTTAGCTTTTTTTTTTTACACAAAATTATAATTTTCAAGGCAGTGGGTAATAGTAGAAGCACAAGTATTCAAGCCAATCTTTTTTTTGACATTTTCTTTCAGGTTTCTGTATGATTGTTTAAATTTAAGAATTATTTGGTTTTAAGATTAACAGCATTGTCAAATCGCCTAGGTTAAATTGCATATAGCCTTGTTAATCCCTTAAAGCCAAATATATGTGAAATTAGAGATGAAATCTCTGTTTTTTGGAAATTACTTGATTTAAGTAACAATCAATAAGTATCTCAAAAAGTGGCATATTGACTAGAAACCTCATAGACTTTTCTTGCAAATTCAAGACCAGAAGAAATCAAAAAAAGTATCAGAAGAATGCAATATTTTATGGACACTAACATAATTGATAGCTTTTATGAGTTTGTGATTTGATTTCTTTTCTTTGTACTAATGGTATTCATCAGATAATCTTTTCTGGTGCTTGTATACTTAGTGAAAATTTTCTAAAGAGATTGAAAAAGTCTGTTAAAGATGGTTAAAATTATTATGAAAATATATCTATCCAAATCAAAATTAGCAGTTTCTTTTTTGAAAAATGTTTCCTAAAATATTTTTAAAATAGACATTTGTGGTAAAGCATCATAAATAGAAGTAAAATTCACACCTTTGCAAATTAGGTCTTAATAAAAATTAATTTTATCATCAAATCATATTAGAAGATTTCTGAAGATTGAATAAACAATTTACTATCTTTCCAATTGTCAGTTGGTAATGTTTTTTTTTTATTAATTTTCTGATTTTTTAATACATAAATGTGTTTAATTTTAGTCAAATTAACTTCCACAAGTAGAATCTTCACCAGCTCTATCTCTACCTGAAAACTTACTAATAAATTCATAACATTACCCTTAGCTTGACCTGTACTTTACCAGAGCCTAATCTTTACCTGATATAATTATCATAACATAAAGCTTTACACTGAGTCTCATTTGGAAAATCATAATTTTTAATTAAAACTTCTTCTAATATAGTTTTCTTTCATAATTTGGATATCCTTTTAGTAGGCTCTGGAATCAGGGGGGCAGGTTAGCATAATATGTTGGTTCATAAGAAAATACAGGAAAGCTGAGTTTTTAGTGAAATTTATACAGGTTGTTATTCTTATGATATTGATAAGTTAGTTAGAAAAAGTAGTTTTATATTCATAAGATTAGATATCTGCTTAAAAGGTCATTATATAATTTTTTAGATTATAAAATAAATCAATAGATTTGAAATTCAATAATATCATTGAGTTAATAAATTAAGTAATTTTTTTGGATCAGAGGGATAACCTTCAGCAATCATGTGGAAACCTTTTTACTTACAATTAAGTGCAACAATCCTAATGTTTTATTACTTTGTTGTATTTTATCTAAATATATATAAATACTATTGAATATTGTCAGGATTCTGTATTCTGACTTGTTGATTCTATTAAATATTGCCATTTCAAGTCTCTTGTCTGAACCTCGTCTAAGTTGTTGTAACTTTCTGTACCAGAATTCAATCAAGCTGATATTGATATCATTCAAAAGCTATAAATTGTAGCTTTCAGAAATATTATTTGATTGAAAGGTCTCAATCAATTGCACGTCAGTAGAACTGTAATTTTTTGAGGGTCAGATAACTTTTCACATTCTTATTGGGTTGAGCCTAATTAGATAATGAATTTATTAGTGGTCCTACCAGGCTATGCAATCAAATTAGCTATTTATGATTAGTAAATAAGTATTACCTCTACTTTCACAGTAATCTATCTTGATATTGTAGAAACCCTAACAAAGCTTTGATTTATGACCTATCCTTCCTTTTAGTCCCTTGGGACCCACAGTCTTATTAGTTTGCTATTAGACTGTTACTTTAGTTTTTCTTAGTCTGTCCTTGTTTCTTTATTTCTCTCTGGTAATGTCTTTGACTTTTTCTACTACTTAGACTTATTCCCTTCTACTAAGCTCTTCTTATAGTATAGGTACACTTGATACTATAGTCTGTGATTAATGGTTTAGCACTGCCATGGACATAGACTTAGTGTCAATAAAGACAAGTGTAGCCTGACAGATATTTATACATTTATCTTCATATTATAAATCTTTCCATGGTTTTACTATTATTCTTCTAATAATTTTTTATTCTTTCAATATATCTATATAGTTAATAAAATGAATTTGGTTACATACTTGATATCTATGCTAAATTGAGAACTAGATATATATGTGCTTGATATGAGCCAAAATCTGACAATTTTATAAGTAGGTTTAAGTTTATCTTATTCTATAAATAAAAATAAAAATTGACAATATTTTATAGTCTTTAGAAAACTCTTGATTTTGTTTTGGGCAATTTTGTGAGAAAACAAATTTGGATGAAAATTAATAGATAATTACAATTCTATGATTATTTAGTCATAGATTTAATTAAATGCAATGAAGTTCCTTTCTAAAAATTGACTATTAAATTAAGTGCAACTATTTTTTTATTTTATTATCTTGTTAATACTATCTTGTTCATTAAACTAAAATTATTCAATTTAATCTGTTGAAGATAATCCCCCTAATTCTTATTTACTCCAGTTGATCAAAAATTTATTTTCCTTAACTTAATAATTGAAAGCAAAACCAATACATAATTGTTTGTTCTTGTTTTTAATCTTGCAAATCGTTAAATATCCATTATAGCAGCTGTATATCTAAGGGTGCACATGGGTCATTCCATAAATCTCAAAGCCTACTAATGCCTTAGAGATAGAAATTAGTGTCAAATTTGCAGTCACAAGTATGTTATCTCAGGGAAATGATTTTGTTCTTCAAGTACATCAATTGACAGGAGATCTTTTATTATCTTAACTTGAGGAAGAAGGATCTTGGAACAAGAGCCTTTTGTAATTTAAGGGAATGGGGGAATAGATCTGTGTATCCCAAAATAGGAAGGAGGATCACTTGGACAAGAGTGGGATTCTCATGTCAGAGCTGAGTTCAGCAAGGAGCAACGGATGGTCAATCCTGAGGAAGGATTGGGCCTACAACATACTCCCCCCTAAAAAAATTCTCACAGAATCCAGAGGTCTTAAGGTAGCCTATTGGTGGTTTAGGCTTGGTGCTTTTGAAAAATTACTTTGGACGCTTGGTGTGTGGAGTCCCTTTGGGTTTTTTGTCACAAC
>CAOJZF010000440.1:0-19075 GCA_948465475.1 Thalpophila matura
GTCTCGGAAGCGTAGGTGATGAAACCGAAACCACGAGAGCGACCAGTTTCACGGTCACGGCAGACGAAGGAGTCAGTGACTTCACCGAAACGGGAGAAGGCTTCACGAAGACTGTCAGAGTCAGTGTTCCAGGAGAGGGATCCGATGAATAATTTGGACATGGTAATTTGAGAGAAACTTGGAGTGAAATCTGAAAAGAAAGAAATCAGGATAAATTTTTCACTTGACTTCCATCACTTTAAATATTATTCGAACGGAATCTTTGAGTAATACAAAGTATCCAAATTCAAATCCAAAATGCTCCCAACTTCTTGAAACTTGAACGCGACTGGTCTTCATTCGCTAGAGTCATTATGGTTTTACCTGTCAATCTCAATTCTCTCTATAAAAGATCCTCACACTAATCAACAATGTTAATGATAAATAAATTAAACTAAAAATTAAATATAAATTTTCAAAATGAAAATATTTAAATAAATTTCGATTTAAATTTTGTTCTGATTTTATATTATCAACATCAAAAAACTTGATCCTACAAAAAAAAATTCAACTTATAATACGATAAAGTTAATTCAAACTAATCTTATTGAACACCCATTTTTCAAATTGGATTTTTTATAATTTAACTCAGTCTAATTTCTCATTATAGTTTTATTATATTTAATTTTTATAAGGCGCGTTTTGTATTACCACATAAACTCTAATAAGTTGTTGACCCATTTATTACATAAAATGTTACTCGAATTATTATGATCGTTTGCAATGCACCATGTTATAAAAGTTAATAAAATTTTCAATATCAAATCCGGTATGAAAAGTATCTTATTTAGATGGACAAAATATAAAATTCTTGAACTGTACTGAAATTTCCTAGAATTTCAGTACAACCTTTAATTTTAATAATGGTTTTTTCAAGTCTAGTTTCTAGTATAGTAATTAATTATAACCTTTTCTTTAGTTTTATTTAATGAAATTTCTCCATCACCTCGAAATGAAATTTTATGAAATTTTAATTGTTGGTTTAAATTATTCGTTATAGAGTATTTTCTGGATTTCGTAAATGGACCAGACATCAAAGTTTGAAGTTATACAATCCACCTCTACTAATCAGTCACTAATTCTCTCTATCGAATCAGGTGACTGAGTATGACCCAAGTTGAATTTTCCTCAGTTTCGGTTTTACATCACCCCTAAACCACGATCATCAAAATTTAGTTGAGAAATTCAGTCTTGTCTCGTGGTATAGTTTATCAAGTTCATAATCCTAAAACTTCTATGGTTGGATTTGACTGTGTAATTTCAGTCAATTTTTTTATATAAAGTTTAAATACATGGTGAGTTTTATAACTGCAAACTCATTCAATTCAATAAAGGACATTGACTAAAAATGTCAATGAATTTATTTATGTACATGAAAACTTACAAAAAATTGAGTAGACAAATTTAGTTACTTTTTTTAAAATGGAACTTTGATATAACCACGTATTGAATTAAAAAGCTTTAAATTATTAGACTATCTAAAACTTAATCTTTTGCTGCCGTATGGCTCATGTGCAATGGAAATTATTAAATGATAGCTTTTATCGGAGTTTAGTTTATAGTTTATTTTAGTTTCAAAAAATAATATGATCCGTTTTTTTACTCAACCTTAATTCACAATCTTGTAAATTTTTCAGAGCAATTTCAAATTATTACCGGATTATATAAAATATAAGACCTTTATCACGGATCTATGGTTAAAAGTATCAGCTCTAAATTTAAGGCTCGCTCCAATTTTAAGTAAACAAAAATACTATAGGACTTTGTTTTATCGTTTTAAATTCCAATCATTGGCAGTTTTTTAACTATTCAAGCTCTCAATTCAATGATTCAATATGAAACAAGATTAATAAAACAAAATTTAGCTAGTACTAAAAAATTATTTCTACTCGTGAGCCCTCAACTGAAAATTTACATTGGTAAATAGCTTTTTTAACACGTCTATTTCAGGGGTCAAATATTTTACATCAACTGGTAGAATTTTTACTTAGATAATCGTCCTCAAAGCTACTTATTAAAGCTTAAACTTGAGATTCAAGATTAATGATCCTATTAAATTTCATGACGAGCAAGAAAACGGGCCATATGTCAGCATAACAATCTTGAGTAGTGAATAGTGGCACCTAAGAAAATGCTAATTTCACTTATTTATAAAAAGATTTTTTCAGTCAAAATAGTGGTATTTGAATATCTGATACAAGTTGAATGCAATGGAGATCTTCAACTTTGATGCCAAGTAGTGCTCCCTTGTAGTGGTATATTGATTAAGCTGATATTAACTATAGACTATCCAACTAAATATATTTAAGGCACAACCATTTATATGAAAAAATGGGAGGCTTGTTAAAATTTAAGGATTTAAATTGGTGAAGGTTGGGAATCGATTACAGCGTCAACAATACAATACTTCTCGGTCGACATTCACCTGAGACTTTTCATTAGGAGATCTCTTTTCGATAACGGATTTTAAAATAGATATTAAATAAATTAATGTCACAAACTGAAGCTAAATCTAATCCAGACTAAACATTCTAGCTGAATCAATACCTTCAATTTATTAATGACGTAGCTAAAAAGTGATTGACTAATAATAAATCAGACAAGACTTAGTAGAGAAATCATGAAAAGAATAAATCTAATAAGAATATTTTCGACGAATATTGACCAAAAAGTGCTAAATGGTGATATTGATGCGAGAAAACTTGTTATTGCAAGACTCCTAAAAATATTAAATATTTTTTGTAGATCAGTTATTCTCCGCATCATTCTCTAATCTCTATAGAAATTAAATCAAGCTTCAAAGGGGATTTTTAGCCTATTTATTCTGACAAACTACTTCTTTATTGTAAACTCGAAAGCCGATTACAGTCTTAAAGCACCGACCAGAGCCCCATTTTGACTAGATTTCAATTAATGCGGAGAAAAAATTAATAAACTGCTCATCTACGAAAAATATCACCCATTTGCCGGATCATTATCAGCAGTACTTCTTTTATGAGATTATCTAAGTTCTGATTAGTTAACTCTGAGATAGAAATTGATGCAATCCATCATCTTATATTGGAATATTCTCTTTTTAAAAATAGTACGCTTAGATTCTAAAACTTTTTATTTTTTTAATCGTAAGTGGCTTTGGCTTGGTGATTGAGCTAGCGAAATAAATTGAAACCGGAAAATCGAGTAAAAAAAGGCTATCCCCGGTAAAGTGTTGACTTTTGGGGGATACCTCAATAATCGATTTTAGATAATCGATACACTAATCATCTATCAATAATCTTTTTTTTTGATAGATTCGTAATAATTGATTAGTTTATCAATTATCTAAAATCGCATATCGAGGTATCCCCGACTTTTGTCATATCTCAATTGGTCTAATCCACCATCTCATGTTGGTGTTACTAGTTAATTTTATCGTAATTTTTAAACTACAGTCTAAGTCCGTTAAAGTCTAACAATATGTTTACTATTCAACGCAGTAAAGAGTATTGATTTTTCTTATCATCAAAATATTATCATCATACTATTCAAAAACCTATCATCATGTAATAGAAAAGATGCTCGATATATTAACTATGGCTAGTTGTGAAGGATTAATATCAGTCTTATATAAAACTGATTATATTTCTATTTCACATCGATCTGATCGATATTTGGTGTTTTCAGAATCCAACAAGACAGCCTCGATAATGAGAGTCTGATCTTCTAAATAAGGAGCTAGATTTTGAACGCCGACTGTAGTTGAAAAGAGAATTGTAAATTGTCATTCTGCCAATTGAATTATAAATAAATTACGTATCTTCCAAGTAAATACTAATACAGTCAAAACTCTTTAATTTCCATTCCCCTATTTAGACATTAGTATCTCATTATCGAGGTAGATCCTTATTTTTCTGAAAATACCTCATATCGATCAGAACGAAGTAATATGGAAAATCAATCAGTTTTTGTATTTAACTAATGTTAATAATTCAAAATTAAGTATAATAAACATGTTGAATAATTTTTTCTATTATGTGATATTGAGTTTTTGGATAGCATGACGATAGTATTTTATGGATACTAAAAAAAGATACTCCTTACTGCGTTAACTATAAACATAAGAGTGGAAATTAAAGAGTTTTGACTGTAGTAAAATAAAACCAAAAAAACAATAATCTCTAATTTATTGACCAGTCCAAATTTTAGTTCTCCCGACAAAATTTGAACTTTTGATTCTAATCTCTCTCACCCTTTTTCTCTATTGGTGATGGTTCAAATTTCAAATCCCAATCTAACTTGAACTCGACTAAACTCGACTCGACTCAGCTCAACTCGACTCACCTCTTATCTATCAACTCATCCCCAATATCTAACCAAACTAAAAAATGATGAACCTCATCTCCCTCTCCACCTCTCCACTCTCTCGATAATGCCGCCTCCCTCTCTCCCTCTTTCACCTCCCTACTAAAAGTTCATTCTCAGATTTTAACCCTACATACAAAAAGATGAATTAACTCCCGTCGTCAAGCTTTCCCCTACCCCGGAACCCAATCGGTTTGTCTTGATAAGGTCGTACCTGAAAAAATTCCCGTTTTCGAAGTAGAATTTTACTTGTTACCAATCTCTCCCTCCCTCGATTTACGAAAAAATAGAAAAAAAAGCTTAATGGTGTTGTGGGAATCCTCTTTACTTCTTCACCAAATTAAGTTATCTTTGTTTCAGTATTTATGTTTTCAGTCAGGATAACTTACTTTAAGTCTTTACTGATGGTTACTTATTAATTCATTACTTTTAGAATAATCATTTTAAATGATTGATAAAATATGAAAATACAATTTATTGTGATGAATTGGAGAATATAGAAAGAAGGGGTTATTTATACCATTAATTGAAGAGAAGATCAACTATAATATTATACACATAGGATGATAAGTGTTATAATGACTAAATAATTTATAAGTTATATTAGATGAATCACCAAATATACAGGAATTCAAACCCACTGTAATTTAAAACTAATACTATAGTAACCATATTATTACAATCCTTTTCAATTAGGGTAAATGATAGCCTAGATAAAAATAGCCAACAGTTATTCTAAACTAGACTAGGATACAAACTTAATTTATAGAGTTACTAGATTTATTCTTTAACCTACTCCTTATCAACTATTATTAATTGGGGAAAAATTGTGATGGGTCTCCTAACCCTTACTTAAGATCCTACTTAACTTTGGAGACTACTTAAGGATAACTATACCATTTAAAAATTAAAAAAAATATAAAATTTAATTACTCTAAAAAAACCTATAGCAAAATCTAGATAAGAAGTCCACTCACTTAAAGTAAACTTTTTTTCATCAAAGGATACCTCATCCTTTCCCATCAACCCTGTAATAACATAATAGAATCATCACAAAGTTGAGTGAATTCAAGTTAGAAAAAATTTAAACTCATTTCATAATTGATTTTTTGGATTTGGTAAGGGCAATCTAGATACTAGATAGGTAGAGAAATCTCCCTTTAACTTTACTCCTATACTTCCCCTCCTCTAAAAGATTTATCCTTAACTTTTCTAGATCTATTGTAACTCCTCTTTTGATGAGACTCAATTTGGTTTTTCTTTGCCCCCATACCATCTCTGATATCAGAAAAGTGACATAATTTTCTAAAATGAAGTCATTAGAACCTAACTTAAATATGAGAGATAGATGCTAAAGTAAGATGTTGGATCTTGTTAACTCTAGAGTTAAAGTATATTAAACTTGAGGGACTATACAAAGAAAATTATTAAACCCCCTTAGAAACTAGAAGAAATCCCCTCCTTTAGAAAGGAAATTTTCTTGAAGGCACCTTTTTCTGGGAGGAAAATGAGCATGCTCAACCTGCCCCCCCAGAGATACCTCCTTTTCCTCTTAATATGAGTAATTTGATGGACTAATTAAGATAAAAAAGCCCCTCAAGCCTATCAAGATGAAGAAGTCTCCTGATTTTATCAAAAATAAGTCTATTTATTTTTCAATCAATTATTATCCTCTTACAGGAAATCATCAGTATACTAGTTAGTAATTTTAGAGCAATTAAAAATTATACAACATTAAAATCCCCCTTTTTCACTTTCTAGTCTCTGTAGTAGGGGTTTTCTTATCTCCTTAGATAGATACTATCAATAAAATAGTATCCTTTTTTACTTTTATAAAGCCCCTCTATATCTATAAATTACTTTAAGTGTGTTGTTATAAAGAATGTGAGTTTTCTCTAGTAATTTTTTTTGTCTGTACAAGGTTGCCCTCTCTACCAGCCCCCCACCAATTGTTACATAGGGATTTTATAACTTCCCTCAAGTTATTGATAATGATGTCTCTTAGTGAGAGAGACTCCTCTCTGCCATGACTACATATAGCTTGGGATCTCTCATATTTTTTTCATCCCAAACTAAGACTTTCTTTTTCTAGCTTTTTCTTAATTTTCTATCCCACTCAAGCTCTCCTTAGGTATAGGTTAGGCTATCTTACTTGTTGGATATCAAACAAGGTTCAGCAGGCCTTTGGAGGGTTATTTTTTGACAATCAACCCACTATACTCAATATCTTTCCCTCTTGTCTCTAACCCTCCTTTTTTTAATCTTAACCTAATGCCATACTTCCGATCTCCCCCCTCTACCATATAACTTTCACTATTTTTTTCACCTAACCCCTACCATCTTCCCTCTACCTTAACTTCATCTTTAACTCTTAATCCCTCCCCTTTAATGACCAATTCATCCTAAACCCTATCTAAACTTAGTCTCACTGCCTAAAAATGATGGAGTGATCTCTATAGACTAATCTCACTATGGTGAAACGCTTCTTCCTTCTATCCTTAATTAGACTGTGCCCAATTTAGAGTTCTTACCATTATAACAAAAACCCCTATAAGGTCACATTCAGATAAGGTAAGTTAAGCATAGGAAATTGAGAGAATTGAAAGGGAGAATTATAGTTGTCAAGATATAAATAGAATACTAAACCATGTTAAAAAGGTAAGAATATTTAATCTATATTTTTTGTATTTAGATAAAAAAAGTAGTTAGATAAAGTTACATTTAATGATAACATAAAAGATATTAGTGATGAGCAAATGAAACATGTAGTATTTAAGGTTAAAAAAAACAAATTCTTAAAGAAAATTTAAAATATCATTAAATTATTGTTATAGCTAGGTGTAAATCTAAGTATTTACAAAAAGAAAGAGAACTATTGATAATAAAATTTTAGTTTTATTAAGAGTATTAGTATCTAAATCCAATATTAAAGGGCTAAAGAGTTAGTTGCTTTACTATCAGAGTATCAAGTTATACTTGAAACATGACAAATTAAAAGATAAACCTACAATAGAAGAACCAATAGATATTTAACAAAAAAAGAAGGTAGACAGATAGAGAGAAAAAACCCAATAAAATTTAAAAAGGAAAGAAAAGGACTAAAATCAGGAACTTTTAAATAATAAAAATCAAGGTCAATATAAAGAGATATTTTCAGAGGAGAGTTAGGGAGAAATCCAGTGAAAAATTGTTAGATCAATATTAAGAGGATTTGGAGTTTTGATAATTTTAAGTTTAAAACATGCTTCTTATATACTGGATGATTAGAGGAGAGTTCAGAGTTTTGACAGGAAGTTAAGATAACTAATTTTAAGTTGGCGAAATTAGGCTCTAAATCCAGATAAATTGAATCTAGTTTTATACTCATGTTTTTTTTAAAAAAAATTTAGTCCTATAATTTACAATTATGGGCTATCTTAGAGTACTTTCTTTCTTTAAAAAACAAAACTTTATGAACTCTTTGAAACTTGATACATAATATTTGAATTAGATAATATATAATTAAAAATATAAAATTAATAATAGATAATAAGCCTTATAAAGACTTGTTTAGGGTAAAGGAGAAGGGTTTCAAAAAGAGAGGTGAGTTTTTGCTATAAAGTTTGAATACAAAAATTATACATTAATTAAAAAAAATTATAAAGAGTTTTCTCTACCAATGGGGGGAGTTAAACTAAAGGACATATAATATGATAAAGGTTCAGTGATTGCCTTGGTAAGGATCTATTATAGGTAAGATTAGATGTTACATAGCCAGAAAAAGCTTTTTTGCAGATATACTGTTGTAACCTCCCTCAATTAGGTTTATTAAGATGTCTTGATTCCCTTCCTTGTTTTAGGCTTGGGCTTCATTATTGAAATATAATAATCAATTATAATCATAGATCAAGCCAAGACTCTTGTTGTCCCTCTTCCCCCCAATGATAGGCATAAAAAGCCATTGATTTTCTCTAATATAACTATCAAAATCTTATTTAAAAGATTACATTTACTTTATCTAATCATATATATCTTCCCCTTTAATCCAGACCACACAGCTAGATATGCAATAGTAGCAGCAGCGGATCTAACAATCCTAGACTGCCAGTTTTTTCAAAATAGTAACCAGCACCCAAATTCACCCTCCAGTCATATTACTAAGATGGATGACCTTCTTAATGGCTGGCAACATTAAATTTCCAAAACCAACATTCCTAATGTTTTTTTACTCTACAGTCAAAACCTTATCCCTAATCCTCAAAAAGCCATCTAACTACCAATCAATTATTATGTGGGCCCACCCCCTAAATATAACTCCTACTCCTGGTCCAAGTTTGCCTCCTCACAAGGCCCAACATCTCAAAATGGCCCAATTTTCATCCTATGGCAGACTTGATAACAAGAATGTCTTTAACTGGGTAACCAATATGGAGAAACATCTTTGCCAGATATACTTATCCCTACTGAATTCTGGATCACTGAAGTCTCCATGGCCCTTGAGCTTGAAGCTGCCCATTGGGGTCAACAATTTTGTTGACTTAAAATAATCAAACTTGGACAACATTCAAAGAGGATTCTCTCTGTAGATTTAATTGTGAAAACAACAGTTTCTGTACCACCTTTCAGTTGAAAAAACTTTTTCATAGGAGTAGCTTACATGATTACAACAAAAAATATGAAGACTTAAGTGTGCAAGCACCCTCCAATATAGACTTTGAACATACTGCTATATGTGTCAACTAATTTGGCAGACTTAAGCACACAATAATGAAGTACATGACACTCAACGGGAGCAACACCCTTGAGTCCTTGTACTAAGAGGCAGAGTTGACTGAGAAAAAGTATAACAATGTATACACCTCCCTCCAACAACAAAAATCTATATAAGGGTACTGTCAAAGGCAGACCATGTGTCAGCTCCATAGATGTGACCAATCTTATCCTATTCACTCCTCTCAATTACAATAAGCAGAAATTGAGGATGTTTTAGGAGCAATTAATCTCTTGATAACCCAAGAATGTTTTTACAAACTCTTTAGAGTTAACCACCTTACCATCTCCTCCAATGATGCTCTTCTCCACACTTCTTTCTCCAATAAATATTTTTTGCTCTTTTGTTTTATAATTTTTGTTTCTGTAAAATTATCAATACCACCTTTTCAGATACAGGAGCTTAGAATCTTTTATATCCTCACATCTTGCTGAACAATACAAACTATAAATTGTTTCTTGAAAGATTAAAAAGGTTTTCATAGAAGATAATAGTTTCATCCTATTACCAGGATCCACAGAACACTTTAAGGTTACCTTTGACTCTATCATCACCAATCTTAAAGGTTGTCATGAACCTCAAGGATTCTCCTAGTGGTCCTATTAGACTTTTGATCGTTTTGGACTCCATCACCATCACCAAAGTGAATGATATTAGAGCCAACACCCATATGTACTTCATTAAGGCTTTCATAGAGCCTGTGAGGTTACACAGGATTCAAAAATCTCAAAATCTCAAAATTTCTCAAAGATAAAACTTTGGGAAATTCCTCCAGGAAGGTTGTTGGTCTCTTTTGACTTAGTTCTTTTTAGATACTATTAATACAATAAAGATCATTTTATATCACTTTAACTTCTATTTTTGTTCATTCTTAACGTTAAAAATTCAAGTTTTAATTATATAAAACATCCTACAACCATGGCTGAACCACTAGCAGTGGTTCCAGCCCTTAACACCATGATACCAGTGTGTTCACTACTGGTCTTTGGGGCTAGTATGTCCCAATCTTCCTTAGTGGTTAAGGTAGTCAGCAAGGCTGTTCTGTTCACAGTAACTACCTTGGCTTGGCTGTCCCAGCCTCTGAGTAAGATCCAGGGCCTGGTAACGCAACTTTGGGGCCATGAAAAAGGTTCAGTCATTCTTATTAACAATTACAACATTATCCTTGATCTTTAGTGATGAAGCTCCAAAAATTCTATGTCAACTGGGACTCCAACATTGTTTCTATACAATAAAATGTTGTCATACACAATATGTACCCCTCTCTACAATGACAAACTAATTTGGGATAAAGGATTTGTTTAAATCTTGGAAGCAGAAGAAGCTATCAAGTAAGTCAACTAAAAAATGCCAAACTCTGACTTTTTGTGACTAGAACCCAATATTTTGTTGATACAGCTGCCATTGGCAGTGTCTCTCAGAATTATTGCTGCGTGGAAGTTAAGCTAATAGAAAATAAAAGGGTAGGTTTGGAACTAAGTTTTACCAAACGCTGAACTTGGGATCCAATCCCCCTATTATTCCTGCTCTCTCTTGTTCAAGATAAAATTGGGTAGTATTTGTTCTGTTTTGTTTTTGAGAGTTCCCTTTTCCCTATTTTCTGGGCTTGTTTTTTCCTATAAGGATTTTATATTAATGTTTTAATCTAATATACTGTGCTTCTTGCCCAACCTCCTTCTTGTGCAATTTTGGGCTAGGCTTGATTTCTATGTCCTAGATCTTTAATTAACCCCCAAAAGTAATTTGTACTGGATTTGACGGCATTTACTAACCTTTTAAGTTCAACTAGTGAGGAATCTACAACAAGACTCATCTACTTCAAGAAGGAAGAAGGTCCACAAAAACTCTACCCTAGCGCAAAAATACTCCTTAAGAGACATAAGAAAATATTTTAGGAGAAACTCAAAAGAATTTCTCCCAAGCATATCATCAAACAAAATAAAATAAAAGGCAGTCTACCTAAACCAAGACCCATATAGAACTTACCTCCTCAAAGAACAGATTTTTAAAATGCACCTCTAGGAAGCCCTGAACCAAAGGGCTATTAATAGCTCTTCCTCCCCCTATGATGCTGCTATCTTCTTTGTGGCCAAAAAGGATGGTTCACTTTGCCTTGTCATCAACTACCAAGTCCTAAACAAGGTCACAGTCAAGGTAAATACCCCATACCTAAGATGGATAATCTATTTGATAAACTTGGTACACTAAGTAATTCATAGATTTAGATCTACTGATTATAACCAGATACATGTGAAGGACCAAACTAATGTCAGAAACCAACACTCTAAGTTCCTGTTGGCCCTTGGTCCAGGCCCATCAAGAAAGATGAGCAAATCCATAACAAAGGAGAGCTTGGGTAGGGTGAATAATTAGGATACTCCAAAAGGAGGAGGTCTTAGGTTTGAGGCAAGGGGAGGTGAGGGACCCAAAGCCATATCTGATAAGGGCAGAGAGGGGTCCTTCCCACCAGGGGGGTTAATCTCAACAGGTTGTGGGAAGATACATTCCTCACTGAGGGGGACCTGATAAGGAGGGGGGCCAATCTGATACAACCATAGGTACCCACTAGAGGTTACCCCTAGCATGTTATGGAGATACACCATGAGGACAACCCAAAAGGAAAAGGGGTTCCTTGGAAAAGAATGAGAGGAAAATATCTGGTTTGATAAACTAATTTGGGGAAATAAGAAAATATCTACAAGAGAGGGAGAAGGGAAAAAGAAGGAATATATAGTTTACTTCCTCCACTTCTTCTCTGGTTGCCAATTAGTGAATTAATAACTATTAGTTGAGGAGAAGTAGGCGATTGAGGAGAGGACTACCTGTTTCTTGATTGGCCAATTGGACTTCTTCTTCATGATTTGTTGGGAGCTTTTCTTGCTAGGGCCTGGGACTATTTGTTATTGAGGAGGAACAGACTGGGTCCCTGGGAAGCTAGGTTGAGCAAGCTTAACCTGCACCCTGTTTGCATTGAAGAGATTTTTCCCAGTGGGAAAAGGTTTTTCAACCATGTTTGGGGGTGTGGTCTGGGGGATTTCCACAGATTTATCACAAGGTTTACACAAAACTGCTTTGGAATTTACTAAGCCTAGGAGCTTGTCTTGAGTTATATATTTATTGGATAAGGTTTGGGTTGATGAACTCATAGCTGAGGGTTTTGTCAATTTTATGACAGATAATCCCTAAAAAGCCTTCTAGACCAAGTACAGTTCCTTCAAATTTGTTGTCCTCAGTTTTAGAATGACCAATGCTCTGCCATGTTCTCCACTTTTATAAGAAAACTGTTTAAAGATCATATTGATAAAAACACCCTGATCTACCTCAATGATATTATGATCTAATTTTCCAATCTTACCCAACATGAATAAACGTTAAGGCCATATTAAAAACCCTGTAAAAAGAAATCTAGTTGAAAAGCTAATAAAGTGTTTTTTATAAAAAAACAAGTTAAATTACTGGGCAATATTGTAAGCAAGGAAGGAATCCTGCCCAACCCTGACAAGGTGAATGTAGTTGTAAACATGCCACCTCTGTAAAGTAGGATAGAATTGAGGACATACTTGGGCATAGTGGGCTTCAAGCAGAAGTTTTTTACTAACTGCAGAAAGCTCACTGCCTCTCTATATAAAAGCACTAGGCCATGGACCTCTTTTGTATAGAATCCTACTAGAAACATGTAATTACAAGATTTTAAAAAAAAGCTCTCAACGGCCCCTATCCTCTAGTATCTCTAAGATAATGGTACTTACCAGGTTAAAACTGATGATTTCAATAAGAAGTAGGAGGAGTAATTCAAATTTAGGTATCTTCCGGTGATTTTCTCCTAGTGGCCTAAAATCTTGTTGACTGACAGACTACAAGGTATGAAACTCAATTCATACTAAAAACTTACGGCCCTTGTTAACTATCCTAATAAGTGGCAGTGTTAATTGGAAAGTGGTAAAGAGATCCAAAGCTCTTATGGATAAAGATTCCCTCATTGTTACAAAAGTGGTTATAATAATGTTTTAGAAAAATAGAAATAGTAAAGCAAGATTTAAAAGATCAATTAATATTAATATAAAAGTTGCAACTAGTATTTTTTATGTTACTAATGTAAATATATATATCTTTTCTATTTAATTAGAGAAAGAGGGGGATTATGTAGTTGTGTAGAAAGAAAAGTAATTGGTTAGAACTATCCAGAGAAGCAGTGGCATCAGGCTACTAAAGATAAGACAGGGCCTACTTACTGGAGGAGAAGGAAACAAGGATTTTATAATGTTGAATAGGGTAATATACACACCAGTGATTGAGTGGGAAGAGAACAAGGATAATATCAGGAATGAGTAATCTATTTAACTCAAGTTCTAGGTGGTTATCTTTTTTTTTTGAAGTGTGTTGTTATATTGCCATACTGTATGCCAAGCTTATCAACCAATTCAAGCTGATCTATCAGGCTTTTTAGCGAGATATTCACAGTTTAACAATCATCTTTTTAAGAGTCAAACTGGCATCTCATTTTGGCAAGCCTAATGACTTTACATCTTCACTCATTTTAATGTAAAAATTGTGTTAAACTAGGCCAAGAACTAGTTATTGCTGATGCACTATCCCAGCTATACCAAACAGACCTGCAAGATCAGGAAGGGCTGGCCTCAACTGGCCCCTGCTAATCCTCACAAGTGTTGACAAAGGCTTCCTGGTAGGGAATTTTCTCAAGACTATTGAGATGATAAAAAAACATTGAAATAAGTACTCCATAAAATAAGTTGCCCTCTGTTGCGTTTTTGAAGACAAGACCACCTGTCTGTACATCTATGCCCATCAGAGTGTAGACATAACATTCTAATATCACCAACAGATGTAACACAATCAAGCCAAAAACATCTAAAAATACATGAGGTTACACTGTTGGTGGAAGAGTATATAAGGACAATGAAGAGTTCCTTAAGAAGTTTGAGGTATGAAAACAATGTAGCCACTCTAAACCACCTTCTAAAGCTGTTATCCTCTGGTCCACAAATCAACCCTTACAATTATGGGCCCTTTGTGTGGTAGGCCCAATGCCCCATCAAGGGGTTCATGACAAAAAAATCATCAATAACACTATTGATCACACAACTTGTTGGCCGGTAGTGCAGGCTTGCAAACAGCATACAGGCGCAGATATCTGCTAATTCCTTGGAAAAGAAGATATAGGTAAGTTTGGAGTTACTAAACTCTTTATCACTGACAGCATTTCTAAAATGGCAAGAAAAAAGATTAAATTATATATGGTGGAAAAGGAATTGCTCCAGAGACTAATACCCTCTATCACCCTCATGCTGATGGTCAAATATAATATTAAAACATATCCCTTGTAGATATCCTGTCCCGGATAACCTTGAACAACATATGTAGCTCAGAGGAACAACCATCCTAGCAGTTTCTATCTGTTGGACTATATCCAACAGGGAAACAGACAAAAGTCCTTACAAGCTTGTCTATGGTGGAAAATCTGAACTTGAAAGGTATAACAACATCATAAAACTCCCCATACCTGATAAACTCCCAAACCTAAACTCCCCAGCCTATAGGGCCATGTGAGAGGAAAAAGAAGATTTGGAGTAGCAACAAAAAGACATTTCCAATTTCAACCTCCATTGAACCCTCAGCTTAAATATAAAGACCTGGATCCTAAACAGGGACAAGAGAAAAATAAAACACAAAAAATTGGGCCTGTTCACCATTTTTTAGGTTAACAAGCCATATGGTACCTACAATGTGGAAACCCTTTAACCTTCCTTCAAGATTGAGAACTTCCATCACAACTAGTCAAGGCTTAAGAAGCTTAGAGGACCTTATATCTCCTGGCCACCCACAAACAACTTGTCAAACACTAAGTCAGGCTTAGGATATCCCTCCCTTGTGGTTCCTAATAGAAGGAGAGATTTTTTCATGCAAGCTGAAATGTTGTGACCTTCCTCAATTTATTATTGTCAAAATTTTCCAGTTCCCTTAGTTGTTTGTCAGGCTTGGGATTCATTAATGAAATATGATAATTAATCTTGATTGAAGCTTTGGCCAAGACTTTAAATATTCCTACCCCCTCTCATTGACAGGCATAAAAAGCCATTAATTTTATCTGATAACATAGAATCTTATCCAAAACCATTACCTTTCTTTTGTCCAATCATATCTATCTTTCCATTTAATCCATCCCACATAACCAGATACACAATGATATACTAAACAATAATAGAGGAAATTAACCAAGGGAGGTCCAATAAATAAAAAAATCTAATTAGATTATGCAATCTTAATCAAAAGTGTGAAAAAAGATCTTCAAGGGATAAAGTAGAGAGTTGATTATAAAAAAGAGGATTCTAAAGCTTGCTTTCTCCACTTCTTGCCAATTTTCCAAAACTAAAATCTAAATATTCTGGTCAGAGTTAACTAAGCCACTGACTGAATTATTCTTTACTTTTCATTGAGAAATTTTTCATCTATAAACTTGGTAGTCTTAGTTCTTTTGCATGTATAGGAAGTATGTATTAGGAGAGAGGGGTGTGTGTAATTGACCCACAATAGTGTGTTAACAATATATAATAAGAATAAATGGTATGAGGACTAGTAACTAGAACCTCTTGTGATGATCTTGAGAAGCAACTAGTTTTAGTATCTGAGTTTAAAAATGAAGTATTTGTTTAGTAGACTAAGTTGGGAACTTGCAAAAAGTGGAGTAGAGGTAAGTTATAAATGATCAGTATAATGGTAGAATAAAGGATAATATTCAAGAGAAAAGGTAAACATAACTTTATCAAAAGAGATTTAAGTTTTAATAAAGTAGTTAATTAATAGGAATTATCCTCAGATTTAGGATTTATTTCTTAAGATTACTGTTAAAGTTTTATTATACTATGGTAATATTGTTATTATATCAGAATTCTAGATTTTGATATAAAACACAGTAATAATAATCAATATAATTTTTAAAAATAATCAAATCAAATAATTTATAAATAACAAATAAATAAGAACCATTATATAATTTAAATTTGATGAGTTAAAAATTAATTAAGGATAAGTTCAGTGAAATCAAACAGAACAACATTATAAGTTGGCATTGTGAATTTGCCTCAGAGATGCTTGCTTGCAAGTTAGGTCTGGAGGTGGTTGCTAGTATAGAGACTAGTAATTAGGTTTTGTCTTATGTTGTAAGTTCTGCTAGCTCAGTAGAGCTAGAAATAGTTGCTTATATTTTTTATGTTTGTCTTAGGTCAAGACTTAACTCTATTAAAGAAGTAAGGTTTAAGAGCATCTAGTAGCAGAAAGAGAATGGATTTATTGATGTGTTTTTTGGGGAAAAAATAGGTTATATATAGCTTAAGGGGATGGGAATATAAACCTTGAAGATTTTGATGAAGTACTGGGTTGAAGTCCTTATTGCCCTAGTCCAGGTATTAATATATCATAGTAATCATTAAATTGTCTTATAACCATCTTGTTATTAATCAGTTTTAATGATTTTGTGTTTAGGTTAAATATTATTAGAATACTTATAGAAATAAGCCATCATAGTTACTTGGATCATCCAAAATTAGGGTTTTATGGAATAATATTATTGATAAGATATAGCCTAATTCACAATATAATTACAGAAGTTCTAGTATTATTAGTAGCAGGGTATTGTTAATAATTGGAATAGAAATTGGGTCTTGTCAAAAATTAAGCTTGTCAAGAGTAGTTTTAAAGTGCATGCTTGTAGTAGTAAATCTTTGAGATTAGGTTGAAGGAAGCCTTCTTAATTAGGTATATGTTCATCATCATGTTGTATCTATTTTTTTGGGGGGATGAGTCATTGTTTATGCACTTGTCAAGTTCATTAATCTATATAAATTTAATCATTAATATAATTGAATCTAATTTTCTTATAAAAGTCTTTATTTAGACACAAAACCCTTAGCATTATTCTCCCCAAGCCAATTATTGACACAATTACAGATACTTAGCAAGTATCTGTCTATAATTGAGTGCTTGTAAAGTACTAACTTTCATTAAGGGGTAAATTATTTCAATGGGTCAAATAGTTGGATTTGCCTAATCTTGGTTATCAGTTATGTAACAAGGGTTTAATTAATTGCCTTTGTCTAAGCCATTATTAGACTGTTATTTATAGTCTCATGGAATGATAATAATATAAAGAAATATCACAAGTGTAGCTTGTAAACATCTCACAGTCATAGTTGTTATGATGCCCCATTAGTGTTGGTATATATATTTAAGACAAAATATGAGAAATCAATTTGGTTGCATTTCATTGATATTATCTTAAAATTCAAATAGTTAATTTAGGATAGTACTATAAAATGGATAAATTTGGCAATCATGTCTTTTATAAATAATGCATGATTGTAAGATAGGTTTGGTAAACTTGGGTTGTCCAATAATCAATAAATAAAACTTATATTATTAACAAATTAGATCCTTTGGCTGTCAATAACTAGATAAAAACTTGGAGAAGAATTACCATTTTTTTTGATGAATTAATTGAGAAGTTTGGTTAAGCCAGAATAGATATTAAGTTAATTATTAATTTATAGATGAGGTGATTATAGGTCATTTGGTTTAATTATCTAAATGAATATTGTTATAAGTCAGGCCAATTAATTGCTGTTAGTTTAAAAAAACAGTATAGTTGACTTCAAGCTGTAACTTAAGCAAAAATATAGCTAATAAATTTAGTGAATAACCTAACAAAATTTACAGTTGTAATTAAATTAAAAATTTTAAAATTTGTCCTTGTTAATCAAGGACTTAATGGTGATCCTTAATCAAGCAGCATAGCACTGATCTGAAGTATGAAAGGCATATCTAATAATTTACAATATATACAAATGCAAATCAATAACTTCTTGTAGGAGGTAAAAAGTCAATTTAATCAAGTGTGAAACTTCCACAGAGATGCTGGCTTAATGGGCTTGGTCTTAAAGTGGTCACTAGTATGAAGACTAGTACCAAAGGTTCTCTTCTGTGGGTAGTTCCTGTTTTCTAGCTAGTTCTGGCTGTAATTTTCTTATATCAGTCTTTAGGCTAAGACTTGACTTCTTATAGAATTCAAGGGTAGCTATTGCTTATTGAAGATAGAAGAGTTTATATTTATTGATGAAAAAGGTTATAGAGAAAATTGTATTTAATTATTATAATGATGAATATTTTGGGGGAAATAAGGGGGGTTTTTATAGTTGAAGGGAAGGAGAATCTAGGCTATAAAATATTTAGTGAGGTACTATATTGAAGACTTAAGTCCCCTGGTCTAAATAGTACCATGACATAGTAATTATCAGAGCATCTTATCATTATCTTGATTTTAACCAGTCTTGAGTATTTGGGATTTTAGTGTAATCTTGTTGAGGATGCTTATAGGAATAAGCCATCATAGGTACTTGGGTTGTCATCCTTTAGGTTTGACTGGAATAATATTTGTTGATAAGATATAGCCTAGATTGAAGTTATAATCATCCTAGTAAATAGGTGGGAGTTCTTGTCAAGAATTCAAATAAAAGCGGGGAGTTGGCAAGGATTGAGCTCGTCATATGTTCTCACCAAGAATTGAACACATTGGTATTCCTTGCCGAGAGCATACTTGTAATTAGTAGTCATTTGATTTGGTTAATAATAAATTAGGTTCTTGCCAAGAATAGGTAATTGGCTATATCCTTGCCAAGTCTGTTGTCTATAATAATTATTTAGTAAAATAATATTGGAACTAAATACCTTTGATCAGAATGGATATTATTATTATTTATTAATTCAATATAAAACCATGTATTATTTCTCCTGAACTGATTATTATGGCAGTTGGTTATTGGCCTTCATAAGGTGGTTGGATCTATTAGATGGATCAATTAATTGGATTGTTTAATCCTTATTAGTTGTTTTAGAACAAAGGCTTAAATTATTGCCTATGCCTAAGATATTTTA
>CAOJZF010000441.1:0-17564 GCA_948465475.1 Thalpophila matura
TTTGGCCATTAGTCTCAGGATGATGCCCAGAAGACAATGCAATACAAATACCCAGAAGTTTAAATATTCTTTTCCAAAATTTTGCAACAAATTGAGGTCCTCTGTCACTTATGATCTTGTTTGGAGTACCAAAATGCAAACCACGTTCTTTAAGAAAAGATCACCTAGTTCCTTAGCTGTACACTTCTTTGAGCATGGAACAATGATAGTGAATTTTGTGAATCTGTCAACAACAACAAGAACTGAGTAAAAGTTCTCAATAACAGGTAAGTCAGTGATGAAGTCCATAGTTATGGATTTCCAGGGACCCTTGGAATTGAAAGAGGCATAAGTAGTCCTTGAGGCTTTTTCTTTGAAGGTTTTGAAACAATGCAGACCTGACAAGCGCTAATATAACTTTTAACAAATCTTGTTATTCCAGGCTAAGAGTAAGTATTGCAAATAAGAGCTAGAGTCTTTCTAATTCCATTGTGCCCTCCAGCCTGTGTGTCATGAAATTCTTGAAGTAGTGGTCCTCTCAAGTCTTCTGGAACAAAGATACGGTTTTTTATGCCAGAGAGTTTCTTCATACATAGAGATTCCACAAAAGTAGTTATTGTTTTCTTTAATAAAAGCCCATTCCCTGGTTAAGGGTTGCACTTCTAATACTTGATTATATAATGAAGAGTTTAGAGCATAGAACATAACTTGATTGATAAATATATTATTGTCAAGAAGTGGTTTGTGCTTGTTGACTTCATATATCTCATCCTTTTCATAGAAGTCCTCTTTTCTGGAGAGAGCATCTGGGAGGTAGTTTTCCTTTCCAGTTATATAAATAATTACAAAATTGAAATTAGCTAGTTCAAGTTCCCATCTGGAATGCCTTTGGGTTCTCTCATTAGAGTTGGTGAAGTACAGTAGATTTTTGTGGTCAGACAATATTGTTATAGGGGTATGAGTCCCCTCAAGAAATCTTCTCCAATGCTTTAAGCAGGCAATAATAGCTAAAAGCTCTTTGTCATGTACATTATAATTCTTTTCAGCTGCAGAAAAGTTTTGACTGTGGTAAGCTAGAGGGTGCTTAATGCAATCATGCTCTTGTAACAGAACACCTCCTAACCCAACATCACTAGCATCAGTTTGAAGAAAGCAGGCTTTTTCTGGATCAGGCATCTTGAGTATAGGTGCTTCACAAAAAAACAATTTTACTTTATCAAAAGCCTCCTGAGCCTTTTCATTCCATTTATAAGGTATCTTCTTGCTTGTCAAATCAGTCAAGGGAGCTACTAATGATGAGTACTTTGGAACAAACTTGCGGCAAAAATTTGCTAGGCCTAAGAATCCTCTTAAATGTTTCCTTTAGGTGGGTCTTTGCCATTCCTTGATAGCAGTAAGTTTAGAAGGAGCAAGAGCAAAACCGTCCCTTGTAACTTTATATCCTAAGAATTCAATATTATCTTTGAAGAATTCACACTTGGAAGCTTTGACAAAAAGAGAATTCTTGAGCAATTGCTCAAATACCTTTTGCAGATGAATTTTGTGTGAACTGATATCCTTTGAATAAATCAAAATATCATCTAGGTAGATAACCACAAATTCATCAATGTGCTTAAAAAGCACTTCATTTATAAATCCTTGGAAAGAAGAAGGGGCATTAGACAAGCCAAATGGCATCACTAAGTATTCATATAGACCAAAAGGAGTTCTGACAGCTGTCTTCCACTTATCTCCCTCAGCAACTCTCAGTTGGTTAAAGGCAGAACGGAGGTCAACCTTTGAGTAGATCTTAGCGCCAACAAGTTTATCAGTCAAAGATTCAGCAGAAGGAACAGGATAGTGGTCTTTTATAGTAACATTGTTCAGACCTCTGTAGTCAACACAAGGTCTCAAGGAACCATCCGATTTTTTAACAAAGAAAATGGGAGATGAGCAACAGGAGGTAGATTTTTGCATAAAACCCTTTTGCAATTGATCATCAAGGTATTCCTTGAGAATCTTGTTTTGCTCATGAAAAAGTGGAATAAATTTTCCCCAAGGGGGAGTAGTTTCAGTTAGTAGATTAATTCTTATGTTGCAGCCTCTATGAGGAGGAAGTTTTGAACATAAGTTTTTATCAAACACATCCATAAATTCTGCAAGGCATTCTGGTACCTCTGAATTGCATACTATAAGTGATAATACTCTTGGTTCAGGATGGTGGTTTAAGAAGTAAGCTCTAGTTAAGACCCCATTATGTACTAAGCAATCTGTGTTGTAATCAAGACTGGCTTTATTTGAGTACCACCATGGAAATCCCAGTAAAATTGGAAAAGTGAGTCCATCAACCACATAGAAGTCTGAAGCATATAATTTTTTACCAACTGAAAATTTAACCTTTAAAGAAACACTCATAGGAAGGTAGTTTCCATTAGCCACTCTGCCACCAGGATGCTTCAAGAGGGGAAGTTTAAGTTTTTTAGCAAGGTTTAGTGACATAAAATTGGCTTGAGCTCCAGTATCCAAAAGAGTTTGGTTTTTATTATAACAAACTCCAGGATGGTGAATAGAAGAGAAGACATAAAAATAAGAGGGAGTAGATTTATTTTCAGTAGAAGCGGAAGGAGTAGAACTGTTATCTTTAAGGGAGAGATCAGTTCTGCAATGTGGAGCAATGTGGTTAGGCTTCTCACATATATAACAAGTCACTGATCTTCTTTGTTGTGTAGTAACAGTAGACTTATCTTGAGGATAAAACCCAGTATTAAGATAGTTCAATCCAGGCGAATGCTGTAAGGTCATAGTGATAGAGTTGAACTTAGATTCCCAAAATAAAACTTCTTTGAAAAGTGGCTCAATCTCAGTAGGCAATATATGATTTGAGAGGAAGAGTCTGAATTGCAGAGAAAGACCTTCCAAAACCAAAAGCACAATTCTCCATCTGAGGTATCAAGTAGATCAGATATGGACTTAAAATTGGTAATGTATGTAGATACATTTTCTGTACCCTGTTTTAAGCCTTGCAACTTCTGTCTTAGTTCAATTTTGTTGGTGGAAGATCCACCAGCCTTCTTAAGTCTTCTTATAAACACATCATAATTCATTAGTATCTCAGGCTCATTTTGAACAACCTCAGCAAACCATCTGCATAAAGGCCCTTCCAGTTGATTAGCAACATAATTAATCTTCTTAGGGGGAGTTTCAAAGTCATCAGGATGGGTAGTGAGGAAGGATTGGGCATAAGCAAGGGTGATATCCAGTCCTTGGTCAGCACAAGAGTTATCAAATTTATGGATGACAATGTTTTGAGAGAGTGTAGAGTTCCTTTCAGGGGCATTTGAGGTTCCAGTGGTGAGCAGCTTGATCAAGTAAAGCAGTAGAAGGGCAAAGACAAAAAAGAGACAGGTATAAAAGAGTGTGTCCAAGGATTCCAAGCTCCATTGAAGTAGGAGAAGGTGGTTAAAGGTTAGATCTCTTCATAGTGTAAGGTCTGTAACCAAACCAATAAAGAATATGTTGGTATAAAGCTTGGGAGTTAAACCCGGCAACAGCAGATACAGCAGTTATGCCCCAATTAAGGGCCTCAGCAAGACTACCCAGTGCACAATAGCCTCCTAAATGTGGTACTACACGTGGAAGAACCAAGCCAAGAGCAAGGAAGCCTGATAGGGACAAGTGATCATAAGGAGAGAGGAAAGGGTGTAGTGATATTTCACTGGTATCCTCACTAGTATGATCTGTTATTAGGTTTTTTAATGTTTCCCCTGCCACTAGAGGTATACATAGTAGCAGGATGACCCCCCAACCAACAAAGCCAGACCAACCAAATCCAGAATACCAGGCACCAGTGACCCCTATCAACTCTGCATCCCCACCTCCACTGACACATACATTCTTCTTGCCAACCTGACCCTGTGCAGTACCCAAAAGAGGATGACTACTGCCGCACCGGAAGGACTCAAAGATGTTATCTAGATTATCTAAAAGGAGTGAGTATATAAATGTTAAAGGAAGACATAACTCCAATAACACAAGGGGTTAAAAGACAAAGTAATACTACAAGTAGCATGCTAATAAACCCCAAGGCTAAGAAGGTGTACATAAGTTGACCAACAACAACAAGGAGTGGCCAAGGAACCAGAAGGAGAGGCAAGCCACCAGGGAGGGTTGCTTAAAGAACCCCAAGACATACAGAGAACAGAACAGACAAACACAAGAGCACTTAAGACAAACAAAGAACACAATTGAAATAATAGATCTTTATTGTAGAAGATGAAGAGATAAGAAAGAAAGAAAGAAAGAAAGGAAGGAGGGTTTATATAGTTTCTCTAAGACTTTGAGAGCCAATGAGAAGTGGCCACATTGAATAGCCAATAAAATGCAGGTGTGTATTTACTTGCAAGCCAAAGAGCCAACTTATTACCCAATCTCAAGGTGATGAGATATAGAGATCCTTGCTAAAATCTCTTTAATTTCAGGCAAGATCAGAGCTCACAAGGTTGGTCTGGATTGGGATTGGAAAAAAGGGTAAAGTAAAAGAGAAGTTCAAATTGCAAAAGCAATTTACAAAGAAACAGGATTGAATCCTGACACTCATGGCAAGTTGGGACATTCCAACTCTTTTCTTGGAGGGGGAGGGGTACAATATCCAGATCCTCTCTATTCTAATGATAGAGTCCAGAATAAAATGTCAGAGTTCAACGCAAACACCACAAACCCCTTCTGTGCAACACCTAGACCTCAAGTGGCATGGGTAACTAATAGCAATTCCTACCCTACAGGAGATTGTAGTTTAGCACCAAGACATGAGAATTTCGACCTACTTTCCAAATTCTCACCCAAAATTTCAATGGGTCCTATATCCATTTGTCAACTCCATGTAGCCAAGCTCCACAAAGCAGAAATGATAAGGAACCTGGGTTGAACTACTTCCCAGACAAGACTAGCTACATAATGCCTGAATTACAAATGGAAGGATCAGCTAAAAATAGGTCTACCATAGAGATTGTTGACCAGGACAAGATCACTCAACCTGCCCTTCACAACTATTTACAATATGATAGACACATCCAACCTGACCGCCCTAAAAGCTTGAGACAGGAATACAACCCCTTCTGGGCCAACTTGTCAGGAATCATAAGTGACCCTAACCAAAGCCTTGACTCTTTTCTGGCAAATAAATTTGATAACCTAAAAATAAAGGAAAAAAGTGAGTTGGAATTGATGAAGGAGTTCAAAAGAAATGACAACATCAATAAACAAAAATTAGAGAGATAGGATTCCCCTCAGTCAACCGCAAAACCGGAGAAAACACCCTCCATTGACACCAAAAAGTATAGAGAGTATGCGCCTAGTCAATGGATCCCAACTCCAGTTAAATACAACATGGCATTAGCCAGGGCAGACGAAGTTAGAATCAAAGGAATCAAACTGAAAAGAGAGGAAGGGCAAACAGCCTTAGTGAAAAAAGAAGGTCTTAAAGTAGTAAAAGCACCTTCAAAAAACATCACAGAAGACTGAAATAAGCTTTTCTTATTAAAAAATCAGTCCTTGTTCCTATATTGAACAGATGTACAACACATTGCCAATTACATGATATGCTGTCTGCAACCCCTGTCAGACCAGACTAGAAAAGTAGCGGCAACTTCACTGGACCTCTCAATGTAACTAAATAGCAGAGAAAGCCAACTCAGAGATGCGGTGAGAAGACTATATGGAATTGTAGAGGAAGATACTGCTTATCTTTGCGACTCAGTCAAGAACTGCATAAATCAGACCTCTGGGCTGAAAGAATCCCTAACACAATTTTGAGCAGGCTTCAGGGATACCATTGCTCATATGACTCATGAAGTGATGTGCAATGTTGGCATTGATGCCAACTGGGTAGACAAAGCAGAATGGCAAATGAAGAAGTCTGCAACCCTATGTGAGGAATTCATAAAGGAGTTTGCATCTACCAAAGAATCATTAAAGGAACTAACAGCGTTTGATGAACTTTCTTGGGAGACCCTCCAAAGAGCCTATGGAATCTTAAACAAACACAAAGAAAAATTTGCTAAGATTGCAGACCAAGCAAAAAGGACAGATAAGATGATGATGAACACCTTCCATACCTCAACATCTAACCTGTCAAGGTTGAGATACTAGAGAAGATGCAGAAAATGCTACAAAAAGACGTCCTTAAGCAAAACAAAGAACTCAATGACTCCTATACCAAAGTTTGGGAGCAGGGTTGCAGACAAGAAAAAGAAATAAATGCTCTCAAATAAGAAAAAATATCTTGGAAAGAAGAAGTGTTACTAAATAAAAGATGCACCCAACTTGAGCAATGGGCAACCAATGCTAGACTTTGTAAATGCTCTGCTGATGCAGACAGGACAAGTCACAAAAACGGCGTACATCACCTAGGAGGATATGAGGAAGACAAATTTGATGGATTCTGCAACAATTATTTGGACATCAGCAAAGGAAGCAGACCACCTTCTAGGTTAACTGATTTGGTTGAACCTTCCATTAATGTAGTGGAAACAGAAGTCCTAGATCAACTAGAAACTGAAATGGTTGATCCCCAACTGGATAATAACTTTTGAAACCCTAGCTCTAGGACATCTGATAACCCAAGATTGCTAAGGGAAATCTTGCAGCAAGGGCTTGGGAATACCATGACCTTTGATAAGGAAGGACCACAAAGTTCCAGTCCTATGTTCCGAGCCAGTGCCCAAAATTGGGATGAATGGAACCCACCTAATCTTAATTGTCAAAATGATAACTAAAAAGAAAGTGAAGATGCTGATAGTAATCAACCTAGATATAACCCCGGTCAGAATTTCAGGAGGGAAGCCTCACCAATAAGATTTGCCCCATCAGGGAATCAAAGCTTTCCAAATCCTTCCTCTGGAAATTATGGGTACAGAGGCGGCGGCAACAACTATTGCGGCGGCTACTACCCAGATTATAGCTCACTTATGTCACAACTCCCACAACAACCCCAAGGTCAAAATCAACCATACCAACCACCCTACTATGGAAATCATGAACAAGGAAACCAAAGCAATTTTAAGGTCAAACTTACCATGTTTAAGGAAGGAGGAGACCCCCACATCTTTATTCATCTTTTCCAGATGGCAACAGAGGGAGCACCAGACTTGTTAAAAATTTGTGTTGTTCATTGAACAACTGGATGAAAACGCTTAAGATAGACTCAAGGGTGACTTCACAAGAGTAAGAACTTTTGAGGACTTAGCAAATCTCTTCATGGATGAATTTGTTGACAATGAAGAAGTTTGTCTGAAAAAACAAGATTTTGCCCTAAACTCCATTAAGGAAGGAGAAAATCTGAAACAGTTTGCAAGGAGATTTTACTGGGAGGCACAACACCTGAAGCACTACTCCACGCTGACCTTTGAAGATGTCAAAACCAGACTACTATGTGCGGCCAGGTCATACCCAAAGCTTGAGACCTAAGTTTATAACTTTCTGGAGACCAAAAGCAATTTGAAGGCCATTATTTGAGGCGTTGCTAACTATGATAGAATTACAAATCATTTGTTGGACAGAAATCGACCAAACCCTTGTTTTAGCCCTCAATTCAGTCTACAAACACTAAGGAAAAAGATTTTCTGGGTAGGCAACAAAAAGATGTCAATGGACAGGGCTAAAGCTTGCAAAACCACCAAATGCTACAATTGTCATGAACTTGGACATTATGCAAGCAAGTGTCCAAAACCAAGACAACCCTGTAACTCAGGAGGAGTGAATTTGGTTTAGTCAGTATTGTATGAGGAATTCAAATCTGACCTTTCAGATGACGGAGCCAAGATGGATTTAGGAAAAGAAGAGGCAACGCCGCGCTAGAAGGAGTCAATGCCGCCAGAAACATCCCCCACATCCTTCACATTCAAGACTTCAACCGTCAGTTTCCAATTAAGCTGGGCAACAAAGGTGAAATTGAAGTTGACTACCACCCCAAACCCCTTCACAGAGTGTTATGTGCGGATTCAGTACACATAACTCTTTGCTTGTCAAGGAGAAGACCGCAAGCAGTCCCTAAAGAAATGGCAAAGGAAATAATTAGTAGACCTTAAGCCAACATACTTGTTGAAATTGAAGAGTCAAAGGAAGTCATAGGTAATACACAAGACCAGATCTGTTGACAGTTAAGATTATTTCAGGACGTACAAGTGCAAATGTCAATTGACAATCTGAAAAAAATTACGCCAGACATAGGTTGAGCCTTTAATGATTTTATAAAAACAATTGAGTCAGGTGGAAAAGAACTTGTTTCCCAACAAAAAACTCTAAACAACAATAAGATCAACTGCGTGTATATACATGTCAAGGTAAACAAACCATTAGCAGCAATTGTTGACACAGGAGCGCCTGATGTTTATCTCAACCAAATTTGCCAGGGCCATGAAAATCGCCCCAGACGTACATTACAACAAAACCTTTGGCACTGCTGGCATTGGTACTGCCCAAGCAGTAGGTGCATATAGTGCCCTCACCATCCAACTAGGGAAGTTTATTGTACAAACCCCAGCCATCTGCCTAGCCAACAAAAGCTATGATGTGCTACTAGGTGCAGCATCCTTGAAAAGATGGAAGAGTACGTTAGACTTAGGAGCCAGACAATTTTTAATCAATGGTCAACCTTTAGAAATCTTTTGGAACAAAGGATCTGTCATACCAACTTTGAGGTTGGCAAACCTCACAACAGTTGAAGGGCCAGACAAGGTGTTAACAGCCAACTTGGAGAGAAAAAGCTGTTTGACTCCCAGACTGCCACAGTGGGTTAACGCAACCCATGGTTTACCTATAATAGTCAACCACAAGGCAACTATCCCCCCTTACAAACAAGTGATAGTTGGAACAGGGCTAGAATTAAAATTCCCACCCAAAACTTACGGAGTCATTTTGACTCTCCCAGACTCCTCAAGAAAAGAACCCTTTTTTGCAACCGGCCTTATCACTAACAGCATCCCAGAAATCCAGGTACTATAGCCAACCTTGGTCCTGATCCAATTCACCTCAGATCAGGACAAACAATTGCATTGTTACAAGTGCATGACCTATCCAAAGTTAGTGAAGTAAGTAACTTTGGCACTTTAAGTGACATGAACCTGATAGACAATAAACCACCAATTCTCCTAGTAATAGAAGTCAACAAGTTGAAAGGCTTCAGCCAACTGGAGAAGAGTTACACCTGGAATTTATTCCAACACTACAACAACGTCTTTGCAGAAGACAACAATGATTTGGGCAAGGCTGACGGTGTCGCCCACAAAATTGATACAGGAGACGTGCAACCTATCCAGTTGAGACCCATTTGTTGCAGCAGAGTTCAGGAGGAAATCACTAAGGAAGAAATTAGGAAACTTATGTTAAATGGGCTCCTAGTAAGAAGTCATAGTCCATGGGTATTGCCCCTTCTTATAGTTAAAAAAAAAGATGGTTCAAACCGGGTTGCCATTGACTACCATTGTCTGAATGCCATCACAAATAAAGATTCCTATCCTCTACCTTGCATTGACGTTACAATTGACAAGCTGGGTGGCGCCAAGTACTTATTGGTAATGGACTTAATTAGTGGGTACTGGCAGATTGACCTTCCAGAGGAGTAACAAGAGAAATGCGCCATTATAACACAATCAAGCTTGTATCAACCGGCTTGGATGCCCCAAGGCCTGTCTAATGCCCTGGCTACATTCCAACGGGTGATGGATTACATAATGCACAACCTGAAACTCTTGTGCGTCCTTGTCTACTTAGACAATATTAATATGTTTTCAAAAACCCTTGATGACCATTTGGATCACCTGGAGCAGGTGTTTCTTTGACTATGTAAAGCAAACCTCAAACTCAAGCCCCGGAAATGTCAATTTTTCAAGGAGAACCTCGAATTTCTAGGCTTCATCATTAAAAAAGAAGGAATATCTCCAGTTCCGTCAAAGGTAGACGCAATTGAGAAGATGAATGCTCCAGAGAGTCTTAAGGATATTCAATGTTTTCTAGGCATGATAGGATACTACAGAAGGTTCATCCCTTGGTTTGCAGAGATTGTGACTCCCCTTCATCAACTCCTCAGTAAGGATGTGCCTTTTGTGTGGGGGGGGATCAACAAAAATCCTTTGAAACCCTGAGAAAGTTTTTGGTTTCTGGACCAGTCCTCCAATTTTTAAACTTCAACAAGGAATTCATTATCCATACTGATGTAACCCTCAACACAATAGGTGCGGTTCTATCTTAACTTGACAAAGAAAGTTATGACCACCCAGTATCCCATTACTCCTGTACTCTCCAGCCAGCAGAGAAAAATTGGACAGTCACCAAAAGGGAATTCCTAGCAGTAATTGAGGCAGTAAATTATTTTAGGGTCTATGTACATATAGCAAAGTTTTTGTTATAACAGACCATTCATCTCTAAAATGGCTTAGAACATTAAAAGAACCAGAAGGTCATTTAGCAAGATAGGTAATAGCCCTACAAGCTTTCAATTATGATATATTGCACCAACCAAGCAGCGCCCATCAGAATGCTGATTGCCTTTTGAGACTTCCTACTGTGGCAATTTTAGCACCTACTCTGGACAGACTATATGACTTGGCCGTATCAAAAGACCACTGGCCAGAAGGACCTCCAGATATTCAAAAACTCCTCACTGCAATGCGGAAAGATACTGGTGCCAACAAAAAAACTGATTAAAAAGGCCAAAGGAGATTAACTACCCTACATTTGAACCTCTGAACGTACCAACTTGGTTGTCAAGACTCACCTTCTTTTAGGACACATGGAACTTGGAGAATGATAAATCACCTTTGGCAGCTATACTTCTGGGATGGATTGGAGGAAGACACAGCCAAGATTTTCCAGAACTGCTACACATGTCAGCAGGAGTCTCCTCTAATCCAAAAAACTACTTATAAGAATCATCATCCCAAGTATGCTTTCCATACTGTGAGCATTGACACCGTTGAACCAATTTCCTACCAGCTCAGGCAGGAAGACAATGCTTCTAGTGGCCATAGACAACCTTACAAAATGGGTCAAAGCACTACCTGTTGCCAGGATAGAAAAAAAAACGACCAATCGTTTTATTTTAAATAACATTATTTACAGATATGGTTGCCCAGTCAATATTTTATGTGACAATGGCCAAAACTTTACCTCAGGTCTAGTGAAAAATGTTATGAAAAACTTTGAGGTGACGCTCAAGTTTGTAACCCCGTATTGACCGCAAGCCAATAGGATTTGTGAAAGGTTAAATGGTACTATAGTTAGGATAATCAGGAAATTGGCATCTCAATACCAAAACAATTGGGATCTGGTTGTTCCAAATGCTGTGTTTGCCTATTACATTTCTTATCACACAGTAACTACCTACTCCCCATTCTGAATGTTATACGGTAAAGAGGCTGCAACCCCTTCCTTGGTATACCCTTTATTAGTAAAAAACCAAACCAAAGGGACAAGTCAATACACTTGGGCCCTAAAAAAAGAACTAATAAAAATACAAACTGATACCTATTAGTTGCTAACTAACAACGTCAACTAACAACACTAGTGCAACAACAATGCTAAGCCACCCACCAAAACATACCTTACTAGCAACAAGGTCTACATACACAACACATTTGGGCACAGCTGTGCAGGTAAATTGGACATGATTTGGTCAGGGCCAGCTACAATCCAATGCCGCATTGGCATTGACAGCTATCAAGTTCACAATGCTGGTGGAAAAATATTTGCCCAAGTTCATACAAGCTTCCTAAAAACTAGCTGTTGAGGAAGCTGCAACAGCCAACAACTCTTGTTGTTAGTTGTCCAAAAAATAATTTGAATTATAGATTTATTACTTGTAAAATAAAAATAAATTATTATTATATTCATACAATTACTTTATTACTCTATCTTCAAAAAAGAAAAAAAAATTATAGAAAAGGTCAAATTTATTAACTAGGAAAATCAACTACTCAGAGTTGCCACCAAACCCAGGAGAATTGTTGTTGCTCTCAATGCTGTGACCTTTGTCTCCCTCCTCAACATTGGTATCATATGCATTGGTGGGACTAGCCGGCTTTAAAAGAACCTTTCTGAGGGCTCTTCCCAGAAGTTCAACTATAGGTACAAGGAATACGGTATTTGATCTTTGTCTCCCAAGTAGACTTGAGAGGAAAGTCTTTGAACAAAGGATTGGAACATTTTACTTTGTCTCCTATAAGAAGCTCATTGCAACAATCCTCCAAATTGGTGACAAATACACCCTAAGACGTTGATTGCTTCAAGTAGATCCACGCTAAGTTCAAGTTCCCTCAAACAAGACTAGAACATGGGTAGTCAACAGGATAGGGCCACAACTCAGAAAACCAATTTGGACCAAAACTCATTCCCAGCACAATCATAGTAAGACAGTTGTTGACAACCAGATCAGATAATCTGGAGTAGGTCAAGTTTTGAAAGACTGGAGAGGCTGCCGTTGTAGGAGGATGAGCGTATTGATCTAATGAAGGATACAGAAGACAAAACTTAGAGTTACCCTGGTTATTTACAAAGAAGTTAGGATCTTTGACTTCATCTATTGTGGCAATTGTTTTGGTCTTTTTCCCCTTTGTTGCCTTCTTGACCACAGGAGCATTCAGAATCCAAGCACCCAGCATGGCAAAAAGTCAAGCAAACTGATGCTCATACTTGGAGACTTTGCAAATTGCTGAGATCTCAGAGATGACCAATAGCTCAAATCCGGTTTGCCTGGTCTCCAAACCTAAGAGCAATGCTGTTGGTACTAAAGACGGTCTGATCCATCCAGTAACCAAGAACTCTTGTCACAAACTGGTGAAGCAATTGCAAATTTTTGTGACCGCAAGCTTGAACTTGAAAAGCAACAACCCGGTGCACCTCCTTCTGGAATTTCTCACCCTCAACTACGGCAGCGCATTGGTCCCTATAGTTGACCATTTCTTCAAAGTTGTGGTAGTGATTAAATAACGTCTCCACGTCCTTGACACAATTAATAACCAGAAGTTTAGATAGGAGGTGGTGACTGATAGACAAAGCCTCCACCACAGCCAGATACCAATCTCCTGTCAAGTATAGACTGCCAACGTTGATGATAGTCAACACACGCTTGGAATAATAAGGTGACTGGACCACCTTAAGAAGAACTATGATTGTCTTTGATGGCTCACCCCCTACCTCAAAGGTGAATGGGAGCGCTAAATGACCAAATTGTTAAGAGGGACGGGTAAAAAGACTCTGTTACCTGTCACACCAGTTATTGACTTCTTTCCACCCTTGATATGTCCTAGCAAACGGCCCCTGGAACTAGACATCTCTGCTCCACAACGTTTCTTTGACAATGACAACTCAGGCTGTGTAGGCTTGGAGTGCCTCTAGGAAGAAGGCTGCTTTGAATGACTTGGAGGTTCCTTGGTAGAAGAACCGGTCTTTATAGGAGCTCCCCCCTTAGTTGGTTTGAGTATATGTTTCTTGACTGGAGTGGGCCCAACCTTCTTTGACAACAGGGACAACATAGGAGCTTCAACGCTTTTGCTTTAGGGGTAGGCTTGGTGGAGACATCATCACCTTTTGAAGGAGAACCCGGCTGAATTGGAACCCAATCCTTTCCTAGTAAGAGTTAATATCTTACAATTATAGGATAGTTTACCTTTACTCTTCTTGGACCACAAAATTGGAGGAGTTGACTTGGAAGTCAACGCTTTAGGGTCAGACAGACCTCTATCTGTTTCAAGGGTGGTGCAGGCTCTTCTGGCTTACCTGTCTTATCTATAATTAAATGATCTAGGTTTTGGATGGAAAAAACCTGTTAATTACCATTGGTACTGGTACTTGGAGTTTGAGCTCCTTCCTGATGCTCTCCTTGAATTGGCACTTATGAAAAAGGATCTATGATACAATCTCCAATTAGTTTGGAATTGATCAAAATGTAGTCATTGTTGTTAAACAGGTTGAAGTAATTCACGGGTTAAACAGTAAAATATTGGAGTGAAAAAAGATAGACAAACTATCTTGTCCAGCACCGCTGACGCCACCCCCTTGCAACAGGGAACCCACATTGTCTTTGAAATTACCTGGAGTCTCCTTGGCCCCCTCAGTTGGCTCTTCAGACAGATGCCTGCCTCCTTTAGTTCCGGAGACCTCCGGCGTCAAACCGGTTATTGGATCAGCCTCTCCAAGCCTTGCCCCCATCACCAACACCATTGCCGCAAGCAAAACAACACAACAAGTCAGATTATTCCAGTTATCTAAGGCAGTGTTATATGCCTTGCAATCTTGACGGTGTTGCTTGTCAATAGCGCCTTGCATCTCACATAAGAGAGTGCAGAACAGCAAAAGATCATTGGCAAAATTATAGTTAAGCATAATTTTGAAGTGCTTAGTGGTAGTTTGTGAACTAGATATCTGTTTGAATAAGGAAAGGAAACTTAAGGAGAGAACTTAGAATAACTCTGAATTTATATCCTATAAACAAGTCTAGGGGAGGGCAATGTAAGGATTTAACAAATTAGACTTGTTCCCTTATGTTTTCCTCTTTGTTTTCAAAGATCTTCTTTGTGAATTTCTTGACTAATAATAATCATTGAGGTTTTCAAGGACTATTACTAATTAATAAGTTAGCCTTGTCTTGCCTTATTGTGTAGTGAACGCCTTATTGACATCCTTGTCAATACCCTTGTCAATGTCCCTGTCAACACCCTTGTCAACACCCTTGTTGATGTCCTAATTGACGCCCTTGTCAACATCCTAGTCAACGCCCTTGTTGACACCCTACTTGACGCCCTACTTGACGCCCTTGTTGATCTGACAATGTGCTTAGTACCTAAGTTATCCAGGGACCAGCTTTTATTCAAGATATCTTAAGCATCCAGAGAATAGCTATGCATGCAAGCTATATAGCAAGGCACGTTCAAAAGATAATAAACAGACTTTAAACTAATTTACACTTATACTATACTTCAAATCATCCTCTTAATTATATAATAACATTTAGACTATTGCAGTTAGATTCTTGTTAATAGCTCAAATCCACTACCTGATAACTCTAGTATTGCTAATCTCAAATAAACTGAGACAACTTAATGGTCAACAAATTCTATAGTCACCATTTCAAGTGACCTTGTAGTTGCAACTGCCTCATTATCTTTGACTGCGACGCCTTCTAGAGTCCCGCTGACAATAATCTCCTATAGATGTTTGGACTGCCAAATGACGTTGTACCAACCAGTATCTGTAACTCCACTCTTATATACCTTTTTGGCCGCAACACCTACCAATTGCAACGTTGTGATCTTAACTGCTTTTAAAAGATTTGGATGGATTCTTGAGCAACTAGCTCTTGTTATCAATACAACACCTCTCAGGGTCAACACACTCCCCTAGGAGTGGGAAAAACCCAAAAGCACTATAAATTAGTAATTAACAAAGCATCTTATCATTGTCTTAATTTTGACCAGTCTTGAGTATTTAAGATTTAGGTGTAATCTTGATGAGGATAATTATAGGAATAAGCCATCATAGTTACTTGGGTTACCATCTCTTAGGTTTGACTGGAATATTATTTGTTGATAAGATATAGCCTAGATTCAAGGTATAGTCATCCTAGTAGATAGGAGGGGGTTCTTGTCAGGAGTTTGATTAAAAGCAGGGTCTTGGCAAGAATTGAGCTCATTGAGATTTTTTGCCAAGAGTCAAGTGTTTTGGGTTTCTTTGCCAAGAGCGCATTTATAATAGTAATCATCTAATATTTATTTGATGGGTGTCCTATCTAATTAGCATTTTAAGTTGTTGCCAAGAATAGGTAATTGGCTGCATTCTTGCAAAGTCTGTCACTCTATATAAATTATTTTTAAAATAGGATTTGATTTGATTGCCTTTGACTGGAATGAATTAAATGCTTATTAATTATTTTTTAAATAAAAATATATATTATTTTTCCTGGGCCAACTATTAGTATAATCAAGGATTCTTGGCAAGGATTTGTCTGCGCGTAGTTTCTTGGCAAGTATTGGCCTCTTTTAAATGACCAGTTATAAATTGGATCAATCAATTGGATTATTTAATTCTTACTGGTAAACTAGAACAAAGGCTTAAATTATTACCTGTGTCTAAGCCATTATTGTACTATTAATTAAAGTCACAAAGGCTTATCATAATATCTTAGAAATAGACACATGTGTAGCTTGTAAATATTTCACATTGGGTAATGTACATAAATAGGCCAGGTGCTTCCATTGTAAGAAGCTTAGTCATAGCACTAGAAATTGCCAATCACAACCATCTGGGGAGATGTAAAGTCAAAAGGTTAATAAGAATCAGGTGGGAAAAGAGTAGGGAGTCCTAATGAAAGGAATTATGGTTCTGTAATTTTCAGGAAATCATTAGATGCTGTACATGTACAGGTTGTGATACTGAGGTCTTGAGGTAATATGGAAAGGACCAGAATGATAATACTCCTGAGATAGGAGGCTTGTTTTACGTTTACTTAAATGGAAGCCAATTAGACTTGCTTCTTTTAGCACCAATAAAAATAGAAAAGAGTTCACTATGAATATGTATTTCTTGTTGTCTCTAAGAATTTTATCTAATTAAACAGGTCAGCATTGGTTGTTGATGCATGTATTAATGGTAATTAAGTTAATGCCATGGTTGACACTGGATGCTCAGGAACTAGAACATTAGCAGGATGTTTCCAAAGGATTGGTTTAAAAAAGATGTAATAATTGATTTTACTTTGGCTTCTGTGATTAACACTGTAAAAAAACTGCATGAATTCTTTAAATTGGTTGAGATAGAGGTTGGATCAAATAAGGCAGATCTGACTGCCATAGTACTGGAAGGTTTGCATTTTTATATTCTCATTGGAATAAATTGATTTCAGATGTTTAAGCAAAGATTAATCTGGAATTATTCATTCTCAGTATCAGTTAAATAAGCAATATTAATAGTGTTTCAGGAATCCAAGGAAATCTTTTATAAACTTTATAAAAGTCTTCAGCTCAAATTTTGTTAATTTTGCGGTAGATGGGATAATATATTGTCATAGTTCATGGCACATCAAGAGGGAGTGCATCATATATGTTTATTCCAAGGAGTAATTTAAGTCTGTAGGGAGAGTTCTTATTGGAAACTGATGGTGACAAATTTTGTCAGAGATTTATTTGAAAATCTCAACAGAGGACATCCTAAAAAATTAGAAGAACCAGAGTATTGGTGGTTTGATTCTTTTTGTTCCTAGTACCAATTGCTTACTTAGCTTCAATAAAGATTTTTTTTATTTTTATTGGCAGAAGCAATAATTCAGTCAATCCATCATCTCATTTAGTAGATTCTAAGAGATTACTTTTGTCATATTTTATAGCAGAATGGATAATACTATATTTGAAAATAAATATGACATAATTTTAACAGATGTGCATTACTCAATTTTTAAGAAAGATGAGGCCCCAATTAAGAAGTGCATTTTAATAAGGACTCCTGCAATGGTGAATTCAATCAATGAAGAGATAGCCAAGCTAGAGAAAGCTGGTCTCATTGAATCTTCTTTAAGTCCTTTTGCTGTTCCAATAATATGCATAAGGAAGAAGGATCATAGT
>CAOJZF010000442.1:0-18356 GCA_948465475.1 Thalpophila matura
GAGTGCCCATACTTTGAATGGGATATTAATTGATTGGGGTATAATTGATTGTTCCAATGCCTTAGTGTGAGCAAATTTCTTGCAGAGTTTGCATTGTTTGAGGACTTCCATGACGTCCTGTAGAATATGTTGCCACCAGTATTGTTGTTTGATGTATTCTGTTAAGTGATGTGCCCAAGTGTGGCCAAGTTATTGATGGTATTGGGGGATGGTGTTTTCTTGTTGGTGAGTTGGGACATACGGAACGGTTGTTTTGTCTTCAAGGACGCGGTGTACCACACTGTATGAGTTAATAAATTTATCTCAGTTTTTAGCTACCATCTCAATTGTTTGAGGAGAGGTGCCAGGAGGGAATTCCTCTTTGACCTTTTTAAGAGTCAGAAGTGGCCAGTTGGGGTCAAGACCCTCAGAACCTTCAGGGTTTGACTGTTCAGTTGAGACAAGGCATCCACAGTGACAAGTTCCTTTCCAGGTTTATACACCAGATTTACGTTTAATTATTTGAGTAACTCAATCCATCCAGCTTGTCTCCAGGATAAATTGTGTTGGGTTTTAAATAGATCTGTGATCTATAATCTGTGAGGGCATTGAATTCCTCACCACTCTTGAGGTAGCAACACCACTTCTTGAGGGCGTGGATCAGGGCAAGTAGTTCCATATCATGGATAGGGTAGCATTGCTCCCCTTCTGTGAGCCTTTGTGACTTGTAAGCCACAGGTAGGAAGTCACCACTTGGTACCTGTATTTGTAAAACTCTGCCTACCGCCAAATCAAAAGTGTTGGTTTTGATTTGATATTGACTGCCCACTTAAGGATATTGGAGTAGAGGTGCGGTGGAGAGAGCCTCCTTTAGTTTTCAAAATTTTAATTCCTAACCAGAGTCCATTCAAAGGCCTTATTTGGGCCAAAAATTTGATTGAGGGGGCGGTAAGCTCACTACATTTTGGAATGAACTTCCTCATGTAGGCTACCATACCCAAAAATGTACTGACTTTAGCTTTGGATTGTGGGGGGTAGCATGTTGACTATAGCCTTTACCTTTTCAGGGTCAGACTGAATCCTATGTTGTATTACTACATGACCAAGAAAGTTAATCTCTTCTAGAAAGAAAGAGCATTTGGTTGGTTTTGCATATAACTGTTTGTGGGCCAAGGTTTCAATACCGCCTCCACGTCCAGGAGGTGCTGCTCAAATGAGGGTAAATATATTATTATATCATCTAAATAGATTAATGCATATTTGTGTAGATGTTCCTTGAAGATGTTGTTAATGAACATGGAAAAGGTGGCCGGGGCGTTGGTCATCCCAAAGTTTAATATCACACACTTGTAGGATCCAAACTTAGTTCAAAAAGCTGTTTTGGGAATATTCTTTTCATAGACTTGGATTTGGTAATGTACGGAGGTCAAGTCAATTTTGAAAAGTAACAAGCTTTTCCCAACTTATTAAACAAGTTGTCCATAAGCAGGAGTGGATACTTGTTCTTGATTGTAACTTTGTTTAGTCCTTGGTATTCTGTGACTAGCCTTAGAGAGCTGTCCTTTTTAGCCACAAAGAACACTGAGGCTCTGTAGGGTGAATATGATTTTCAAATAGCTCCCTGGGCTAGTGCTTTGGTTAGGTGGTTAAACAAGGTTTTTCTTCCAAGGGGGTTAGTTTGTAGATGGATCAAGGTTTGGGTAGGGTCCCTTTGAGATCAATTTTATGTTTGATTCATCTTTTTGGGGTAGTCCTTCTAACCTGTCCCAAAAATACCTTGTTGTACTTATCCAGTAGTTGTTTGATTTAGGGTTGTTGATTGGGGTGGCAATATATGGTTTGTAATGGATGAGCCAGAATTGCACTTCATCACCTGAGATTTTGTTTTTATTTTGTTGCTGTCAAGAATTTGCACAAAAACATGATCTTGTAGGAGTTGGTTGTGGAATTGTGGGTATAACTTGTGAGTTAGTCCGTTCCTTTGATTGACAGAACTGAAGAGTCCCAATCAGTATGAGGCTTATATGCTCTCATCCAGTCCAACCCTAAAAATAACATCAAATTCTTTCATTAGTATTATGGGCCCCTTGATGCTAGAACTAAGGGTGTCAAAAGAAACCTTGAATGCCAACGTCTCTCCGCAAGTGTTAGGATGGTTGCCATTAGCTAGTATCACCTTTTGTATAGAAGAGGTTTTGGTTTCCAACCAATACTTGTACACAAGATCACAAGAAATCAATGTGTTATTGGCCCCAGTATATAACAGGGCAACACCAGAATCTTGACAAAATTTAAAAAAGTACAAAAGAAGATTTTATTTTTATTTGATTTAGAGTTGGTATTGCTAAGAAGGGAATTGCCGGTTGGTACCGCTAAATGGTTGGCATGGGCAAGATTGCTTGCACATTGCTCAGTTTCCTCAGAGATTGGGTCCTCCTGACCTTTAGTTTTGGTGTTAGATTGCCAGAAATAGGAGGCACCGCCACCGCTGGATCCTCCTTGTCCTTTGCTTCCGCAGTTGAAGTTTCTGCTGCCACATAAGTTCTCCCCAGACCATGGGCGTTTGTTGGAACCTTGTTTGGAAGAATTAAAGTTGGAGGAGTTACCTTTGGAGGATTCCTTTTCTTTCTTAATCTTTCCGTAAGCAGTGGAGATTATTTCAGACCTTAACTCAGCTTGTTCTGCTTCTTGGAAGAGTGAATTGAGTGTTTTGCAGGTGCCCATAGACATGTGTCAAATAACATACGGTTTAAGTCCATTGATATAGTTTAAACAAATGGCCGCATAGTCAAAATCCATATATGGGGGTGCTGACACTCAAGCTTCTTTGTATACTAGATTATATTCCTGTACCAAAGTTTCTATAACAATTTTCTTGAGGGTACAGGCGGTACAAAAATCATTGTTGGGTCTTTCAAATCCTGCAAGAAAATCAGAACAGTAGGCTTGACACTGTGGGTTGGTTGGATGATTGAGATGCCATTGCTGAGTCCAACAGCCCGCATTGTGTTCCATTAGGATAGATAGTTGACCAATACAAACATATAGGTAGGCCAATTTAGTGAAATTGAGTTTCCCAGGTCTTAATCCATTTTGAGGCATTATCTTTGTCCAATAAAGCAAAAGACAGAAATCTTATGGTTCTAAGTTGTTATAATATGATGGGTGGCAAATAATTTTTGTTTGCTCCACTTGGTATATTGGTGTCAATTCCAGGTCTTTGAGCAAAGAAACCACCAGTTGGTAGTTGATTGAATTGGGTGATTGGAATGATCATGCTGTTAAAGTAAGCATGAGTATTTTAAATGGGTAAGCCTTCTTCATAGACAGACCAAACAGGAGGAAGAGCAGACATTCTTTGATGGAATCTGTACAGATGGGTTCAAGTAGTTATCAGAGGTATTTTTGAACTGTTATCTTAATTTGACAATTTCAAAGGATGGTTTAAAACCGCTGCTACCACTGTCATGAATTGAGTTTCAATGTTCAATTCCAAGGGGAAATTGTTATAATAAAAGTAATAAAATTCTAATAAGATTTGTAATAAAAAGGTAATTGGATATCAGGAATAAAGTTTATTTTCTCTTTGTGCCATCATAATAATAGACTTGTGGAATGGGTTCTCAATTCTTGGATCAGTTTTAGTATCTTATTGATGATCCGCTTGTTGACAAAGGTAAAACTTGATTGAGCTTATTGTTCAAAATTGGGTCACAACACTAGTAATTTAGAATAAAGGCTTAAATTATTGCTTTTGTCTAAGCCATTATTGTACTTTTTATTATAGTCTCATAGGCTGATCATAATATTTAGAAATAAGCACAAGTGTAGCTTGTGAATATTTTACATTCCTTGCCACATGATTAGTCTATGAGGTGAAGATCAATAGTTATAGAGTATCTTTGGCGAGTTTCTTGCTATAACTTTTTGACCATTTGAATCAAAAATGAACCCCTACAACAATTCTAATAATATTAACAAATTTGTGACTTGTATTGCGGGTTCAATTCAAGAAGATGAGGCCAATAACGTTGGTCTTGGCTCTGCTGTCCCTCAATTTAATTTGTTTCTCTTACACTTTATAAATAATAAGGTTCCTGTTGAGAAATGGGGTCGCTTGGACGTGGTTATTGACAATGTTGCTCACTTGATTGTGTATGCCAGCCATTGTACTATCCTGGACAAAGTCTGGACTGTGGCTGCTTGTAAAGCAGCATCCTGTCCAACTGGAAGGGCTGGAGCCATTGTGATTAACCCATAGAGGGATCTTACTTTTCCTCCTATTTCTCAGTGGTTTACACTGGAGGAAAAGGTGCTTGAAATTAGAGCATCCTATTGTCATCAATGGGGTGGAATATCCCTTCTATTATGGTGCAGAGTGCTAATGCAGGGAGTGAGTCCCATTGTTCCTCTTATTCTACAACACAAGGATCAATGTGCAGTGTTTTGTTTCTCTTAAGTAAGGTCAATAAGTTTTTTAATCCTAAGATTAGGGAGAGACTTATTCTCCATTTTATTCTCAAGGTCCTGAGGTGGCAACCATGGATTAATGTCAGATGGTATTTGACAAAATGTCTTGGTTGAATATCCCCAACGTCCCTGAAACAGATGACTACACTACTAGTTAGAAGGTGTTTTCTTTCCTAGATACAGTGTTCTGACTCTGGGGTTTGAGTATTGGACCCACTTGTTACTCTATTCTAGAGATGGGTAATAAGTCTTGTCACAACAGCACTAGTTGGATTACTAACCTGACAGCTGCGGCTCTTGGATTCTTGGCACAAGGGTACAATCATTTTTCTATGGTAACAATGTGTATTCTGGGCCACACTATCTTCCATATTGTTACTCAGCCTTGTACCCTAGAGGAAAATATGCCTGGTTTGTGGCAAGTTGCTATTCAGCTAATGGGTGGTTCTTGCGTTCCTTTGCTTGGTCCATACCAGTATATGGAGGATATTGCTATGGATTGTCTGATCCTTTCTGGTTGCTTTATGGTGGTTCAGAACCACTACCGTTTGTTTCTTCAGGGGAACAATATAGTTCTGCCTATAATCCAATTTACTTGTCTGCCTGTTTAGGTCCGCCACTACTGGCTAAGTGCAATAATTATGGTGGCTTGTATCTGCCATCAATTTAATCAAGAAGCCTTGCTCCAAGAGGAGACAGACAATGGAATTCCCATAAAAGATGGATTTGGGCTAGATGGGATAGTTCTCCAACAGATTAATCAAAGGAAGGAGACACCTTAGGCCACAAAAAATTTCTGCCTGGAGGAGATGAGAGACCAGAGGCAAGGGAGACATCTACAACAAAGAATCAAATAAAGTTTTCTATTTCTTGCCTATTTCTTTTTCTATCTGCTTTTCTACTAATGTTTATTTCTAAACTAGTATTTTCCATTTATGTTTAGCATGTTCTTTATTAAAAAGTTGACCAGTATAGACATCCTTTGAAGTATAACTGAATTCTCCAGTTTTCTCTATAATTTACATAGGTCCGTTCCAGAGGGAGGATAATTTATTAATTCTCCCAAATCCTCTATTGTGGTAGAACATTACTTGTTCTTCTAATGAGAAGAATCATAGGGGATGTCTAGAAAGAGTGACTTTATCATGAGATTTTGTCTTTTGTAACAATAGATTTAGGTAGGCCTCTGTTTGCAGATTTACTAGTGAAGTACACAGTTGTTTTAGGTAACTTTAATTTCTAAAAGTATCAGACTCCTTAATCAAGGTGTATAGCAATGGTGGTAAAGATGGTTGTTGTCCATTTAGTAGAAGGAAAGGAATATGTGTAGTAGAGGAATGGTAAATTATGTTGTAAGCAAAGACAGCTAATTGGAGATATTTGTTCCAATTGCTAGGCTTGTCTACTACCAAATTCCTTAAAATCTTTTCTAGAGTGGTATTGACTCTTTCTGCTGTACTGTTAAATTCAAAATGGTATGGAGTAGCCAATACTCCTCTGATTCCCAACAGATAGTTTAACTTAGGTAGGACTCTACCTGTAAAGTTGGTGGCATTGTCAGTTAATAAAAACTGAGGGCAGCCATGCCTATGTATAATTTGTTCTTGTACAAATCTGGCTATGGTTCTTGCTCCTAAGTCTATTAATGCTTGAGCTTCTACCCACTTAGTAAGGTGGTCTATGGCCACTATTATATATTTTGCACCAACAGTGCTTGGTGGATTTGGTCCCATTAGATCTATAGACACAGTGTGCTGTGCAATTTTAAAACTTAACAAGTTATAGTTAGTTTAGGGTTTAAATCTAACTTCTGACTGGCAAACTAAACAAGAATTAATATTCTGTAACATTAAAGCTGATGATTTCCCAGTAATAAAATTTTTCTTTATTTGTTTCATAGTCTTAAGTAAGTCTCCATGCCAGGCAAGTAGATGTGCTACTTTTATCACTTCAGGTCTGTTTAATGTTCTTACAAAGATATAGGATTTACCATCTAACTCATTGAACAATTGTCCCTTTTGATAGGTATTGTCTGCAGGTAAACTTACTTGGGATCTTTTTGATCTCTAGTAATTCTTTATCCTACTCCTTATGTTGATTTATAAGGTCATAGAGCCTATCTGCTTCTTTTTTAGAGCATGGATAGAAGGCTGCCTTGATAACCCATCAGCATTTTGATGCTTTGAGACAGCTCTTTGTTCTATGGTGTAGTTATAGGCTTAAATTTTTAGCCCATCTAGCTAATATTCCTTCTGGTTCCCTCAGGTTTTTAGACCATTGAAGAGAGGAATGATCAGTGAATATCTTAAACTTAGTCCTGTGTAGATATACCCTGAGTTGCTGATAAGAGCAAATAACTGCTAAACATATATGTTCAGTTACAGTGTAATTTCTTTCAGCTTAGTTGAGCGTTATAGAACAGTATGCTACTGGATATTCCTCTCCTTGATCATTGATCTGGGAAAAAACTCCTCCTATAGCTGTTAAAGAGGCATCAGTTTTTACTATGAATTATTTTATCAAAATCCAGATACATTAGTATTGGAGCAGTAATTGCTTTATTCTTCAATGAATTGAAGGCTTTAGTGCATTCTTCATTACATAGGAAATGCAAGTTTTCTTTGAGCAATGAAAAAGGGGTCTGGCTAATTGTGCAAATTTTAGTATGAAATTTTGTTAATAACCTCTCATCCCTAAAAACATATAGATGTCCCTTTTATTTTTGAACTTGGCCGTTTTCTTTATGGCTTCCAATTTGCTCTCCTGTGGTTGGAGGCCTTCCTGGTTTATGATATAACCAAGGTATTTTAAATTGTTTCTTGATGAAGTAGCATTTTTTAGCCAACAACTTCAGATTATTTTGGATAGCCTATGGAACACCTCTCTTTTGGACAATCTAGATGTTGAATGAAAGTCTTGGAGAAAACATCTGTGACTTCTAGATATACTAATACACAGGAAATTTTTAGATCTGAGAGAATACTGTCCATGGTTCTCTGGAATGTGGCTGGAGCATTACATAGTCCTTGTGGCATTCTAGTAGGCTGGAAAATTCCTTGAGATGTTATGATGGCCGCTTTTTGCTGGTCCTCCTTAGGCAAGTCTATTTGCAATAACCGCTCACTAAGTCCATGGCACTAAAGTGCTTTGCTCCACCTAATCTATCTAGTGCGTCTGATATACTAGGTAAAAGATAAACATCTTTCCTAGTTATCTCATTAAGACGTCTGTAATCTATCACTACCTGGTTTTTCCCATTTTTTTTCTTAACTGTAAGAATTGGTGACAACTACGGTGATTTAGAGGGCTTATAAAGTTTGGCTTCAAGTAACTTGTTAATTTCTTGATTAACTTCTGAGTCATCAGCTTGTGACCTTCTTATTGGCCTGATTTTGATGGGTGGGTTGTCCCCTGTGTCAATGTTATGTAGTGCATGCTTAGCAACTCCCAGATCATGTTCATTATTGGATAATTTGCGACCAAACTCTTTAAAGAGTTTAGGAGCTTTTTCTTGGTCTTCCAAGGACTCTCCAACTATTTGATCTATCTGGATTACAGTGCATACTTATTGCTCAGGATAATCATCAAGACCCATGTCTGCAAATGTTCCACAGGGTTTTACATCTTTTATCTCTGTATCTGCTATGATATTTAGAAATTCAATTATTTGGTTCCTTTCTATATCTATGGTACAGTCAGTGAGGTTCCCTATTAGTACCTCTAATGGTTTTCTGTGCTGAACACCAGTCCAGGGGCTAGCCATAGCTCCTTGAGTGTTTTGAACTCAGGATTCACCAGATGTCCATGTGTTCCAGGAGGTAGCTGCAACGTTAGTCCAGTGGAGATGATCTTCTGAGAGCATTCTGGGATTTTTACTAGTTTATGGCTCCTTATAGGGATTCCTTTGTGGCAGCTGATATTCTCTGGTAGAGATCTATCCTTTACAGCTTCTTTGGTATAGTGAAATAGTACTATACCATCATCATATATAATTCTGGTAGTCTGTCCCTTTGAGTGATCAGCTCCAAATTTGTTATACATGGGGACTGTGTATCCCATAATAGTGAATGTTCCTTGTCCAAAAGTCAGCTGTGGCTAGGTACTGTACCAAGAAGGAGGTTCCCAGAAGGATGTAATAACTATCACTATATAGTAATATAGCTGGGGCGCTCATTTGCATGCTGCCAATTAGGAGAGGTAAAGAGCTATAGGCTCCTAAAGCAGTGTTAACTTCCTTCCTGGCTGTGCCAAACTTCTTATCACACTCTATGTCCAAGTCTAATTTAATCTTCATGAGCCTGTGGAGATTATGTTTCCAGGTGCTCCTGAATCAACAACTTCTTTAACCTTAACTTTGTTTACCCATAGATTATTATGAGAGTAGGTTGAACCTTCTGGTATAGCAAAGATGTGCTCAGTTTTTGAAAATTGATCTAAGAAACTTTACAGGTCTTTTGCCAAAGAAGGACTGAGTTTGGCCAATTTATCCAAAGGGAACATTATGAAACTGTGATTGAATAAAGAATCAGGTAGGTCTTTATTTTCCATATTGGGGGATAATCTTTCTGACTCCAACAAATTGTGAGCATAGGGTTTTGCAATCTCTTTCTTGGCTTCCAACAGGTTTTCTTGGTATAGTTGTTGTTGTGATCTGTTCACAGCAAATATTTTCTGACTAGTAGTATGGTAGATAGATTCATTAGTGAAGTCTGCATCTCTAGTGAAATGAAACCTTGGTAATTTAGGTTGCTCATCCTCACTGTGACTCTCAAACTTTTTATACTACAGTCAATAGGAGCATAAAAGTTATCAGCAAAGTAAACTGTTCCTTTATTCAATTTGCTTGTCCTTTTCCCAGGGATGAGGGCTTGGCTTATTGGACCTGGCGTGGTTTCTTCATCCCTTTACAGTAACTGGTCTTGTGCCCTCTTCTTTTACAATTCTCACAGAAGTTGTTGTTATACTCATATATCCTTTTGGGACAATCATGGTCAGGGTCAACTTGTGGAGGTAAGGGAGGATGTGTTTCTCTCAACTTCTTAGCACATATCTGCTTCCAGATATCTTCTGCCTTTACTGTAAGGGTGGTGCATCTGAGGAAAATAGCTATATTGATAGGGTCTGTTTCAATAGAAAGAGTGTGGGTCATTGCTGATGATAACTCAGGGAAAGGTCTCACAGCATGAGCTATGGCTGTTCTGCAGCTCTCACTGGAGAGAGACCCAGCACCTATGAGTCTTTGAGAAGTGACAAGGTATCTAGTGGAAAAATCATCTAGAATTTCATTGTACTTAATCATAATTTGTAAGAAGAGATCTCTTTGGGAATCCAGGTATGCATTTGATCCATAATGTTTAATTAAGATGTCTCTTACTCTCTGGAATGTGATCTTCTTTATTTAACCTGGGGCCAGACAATGTCTTTATGAACCCCTTAGAGAGTGTTCAAGAGACCCATGGCTCTCTTTTGGTAAGGTACTCCTCAAGATTTGGTCTCAAACATAGATACATGATATTGTATACTAAATTCTTGGTTATACATTTAAGCAAGAGTTATGGGCCCAAGAACATCCCAACGTGAAGAGGGTTCATAAAACTGTCTATGATTAGGGTTGATACTATGATGGAATTCTGGGCTTGAAATGCCTTCAGTGGAGGAGGTGTTCAAATTACTACTTGCAGAGACAATGCCTATTTTGGATTTCCTCTTCTTCTCTTTTTTGACTTTCTTAATTTTGTCAAACTTCTTTTCTGAGAGTTTGTTAGGGGCGTTTAAGAGTCTTCACTGTTGTTTAAAACAACAGTGGGAATGGTAGTAATTGAGAAAGCTTTTACAGGTGGTGTAATCTTCGAGAATTTTAAGATTCCTGAACATGGTGGGACTCCTCTTGGTGGACCAATCTGTCTTTGAGTTCTTCTACCTCTTTTTTGAGAGAAGTTATAGTCTCAATATGTCCAATAGCTTCTAAATTATTATATTGGGCCAGATTCTCCACACTACTTTTTACTTGAGGGAATTCCAGAGTGATCTCAGCAGTCTCAACTTGGTGGGCTCTATGTTCTCTCTTGAGCTCATCCAGTTGGTCATTAAAGGGTTTTAAAATATTAGCTATTTCAGCCTTAGATATATTATTATCTTTGGTGTCTTTAGTATCAATATCTATAATGTGGCAGGCACTGTCCTTTTCAACCACAAGGATATCTAGTCTTTTTACTAATGGATTTTAGTTTAAAACTCAGCTTCTGAGGTTCAGAACTCCTATGGGAGTCAAGGAGGAATCTTGCCTTTTCAGTAGCCATGAGGCCATTTCTAAGGAAGTCCAATCTCTTGTTCACCGCTTGAAGCCATTCCTCACTGAAGCCTTTGCTGCCTAATCCATGGAGCAGGTGCTCCTGAATAGTTATATCAAGATTCTCCATAGTGTGGTCATAGGATTGGGCTTCATAATATAACTTCTCATTCACCTGGTTGATGCATTTTGTAAGATAGTCCAGATTGTAGAGGGCTGGATCTTGAATAGAAGCTACATCATATTGTAGACATAACTGCCTTCTGATGAAGTTCTCAAGTTCCAACTTATAACAGGCTAGGGTCTGAGTAGTACAGGATAATACAACATGTAGATAGTTGGACATCATCTTTCTAAGCTTGGTATTGGTATTGATACCAGTATATACCTGTTCTGGAGTGAGATTCAGGCTGGCCTTGATGACATTGATGTTTTATCCAGTGGGATCTTTACCAAGTATAGCAAAGTCAGGATCAGTAGTGTTATTAAGGGTTCCACTTAAAAATTCTTCCAAGGCTTCACTATAGGTTTCTTTAGTTTGAAGGGGTTCCCCATGGCAGAAAACTAGTAATTCAATTTCATTATGAGGTGGTACCTCATCAGGGTTGTTGATTCCTATTTTGCAAAATTATTTGAGGTCTTTTAGGTTTCCTGTATTGGAGGAAAGTTATCCCTTGTCCTTGGAAAAGTTGTATTTGGGGTCCACATTTCTGAGGGTGTCAAAGGTAGCCATCTCAGCAAGTTGGTACTCAAGGGTATCATAATGGTATTATTGGTACATTTTGGGCGTCCTGTTCTTATTACTACTACTACCCCTGTAGTGAGCACCAATGTGAAACTTCCACAGAAATGCTTACTATATAAGCTTTGGTCTTGAAGTGGTCACTGGTATCAAGACTAGTACCAGGTTCTCTTCTGTAGTATGTTTTCTTGTTTAGCTAGTTCCAGCAATATTTTTTCCTTGTATTCTTTATGTTAGTCTTATATTAAGATTTAACTTAAGTAAGAATTAAGAATTTAGAGCAGCTAATGGCAGTGTAGAGGAGAGAAAATTTGTATATTCACTTTGGGGAAAATAAGGGGTTTATATAGTTGAAGGGAAGGGGAATCTAGGCTTTGAAATATCTAGTGAGGTACTAGGTTGAAGTCTTAAGTGCCCTAGTCCTAGTAGTACCATAACATAGTGATTATTAAGGCATCTTATCATTATCTTGATTTTTACCAGTCTTGAGCATTTGGGATTTAGTATAATCTTGTTAAGGATGCTTATAAGAATAAGTCATCATAGATACCTGGGTTGTCATCCTTTAGGTTTGACTGGAATAATATTTGTTGATAAGATTTAGCCTAGATTCAACATATACTAATCCTAGTAGATAGGAGGGAGTTCTTGTCAAGAATTCAAATGAAGGTAGGTTCTTGGCAAGAATTTTCCTTGTCAAGAGTTCTTGACAGAAATCAATTGCATTAGTTTTCTTGCCAAGGGCGTGTTTGTAATTAGTAACTGTTTGAGATTTGGTTGATATGTATCCCATTTAATTAGGGTTTTGCCAAGAATAGATTGATTGTCTAGATCCTCGCCAAGTCCAATTTCTATTTAAGTTATCAGTAAAATAGGATTTGATATAAATACCTTCAATCAGAATGATCTTAATTATTATCAAAATTTTATGTATAAAAACATGTATTATTATGCTCAAGCCAATTACTAGGGTAATTGAGTATTGGCCTCTATTAAATGGTTAATTATATAAGATGGATCAATTAACTGGATTAATTAATCCTTATTATTAATTTAGAATAAAGGCTTAAATTATTGCCTGTGTCCAAGCCAATATCATACTACTAATTATAGTCTCATAGGCTGATCATAATACTTAGAAATAAGCATAAGTGTAGCTGATGAATATATCACAATATGCTTGTTTTTTGTATCTCAAGACGGTCATCTGAGGTAATACCATAATATCTGAATAGACTAACTATTGCTTTCTGTAAATTTGTTTCCTAATGGCACAAAGCTATAAACTAACTTATTGAATGAGATTATTGAAATATATTTATATTCATATAGTAGGGAGATTTACTATAGATTTTCTGTTTAATTTAAGTGGCCCTTCATTGCTATGGGTAAAAAGTCTCAAAAATCATTTTGTTAAGCTACTATGTATTATCTTAACCATTGCACCTGATTTATTTCAATTGCTTAATCTAAGTATCCAAATGTAGGTGATATATAGTTAAACAGCAGGGTTTAGTATTCAAGATATCATATAGATGATTTTATGACTCTGAAATGAGTTGGAGTTCCTGATCCAAGATGATCCTCTAGATGATTTATGATAAAAAAAATATCTTTAAAACAGCTAATCATTTTGCCATAATTTTGTGGTGCCAGTATTAAAGATGGAAAATTTAGTGATACAGTTATAAATGTGGTCAAATTTTAAACGTTTAAATGAGATAAATTTATCATTATAAACAATTGAGATTGAGCTAGATAGCAAAATGGGAATGGAGATATTGTAGTAGACCTTGTGGCTTTTCTTGAATTTTTTTTTTAAGGACACACTTATCAGAGATTGTCACATAAGATCAACCATCATGACCAATTAAATATAGTTATAGTTTATTTACTTTGGTCTTCTGGTCTTGAAAATTCTAGGATGGCCTGATATCAGATCCTAATTATATAATGCTAGTTTTTTGAGTCAAAGATCTTCAAAAGAGTTCTAGACATTGCTGTGGTACATGATGGTTTATTAGAAGGTACTCAACAAGGTTTTACATCTAATTTCAACAAGAGGTCTTTATTCATTTTTCTGAGGAAGTTTTAGTCAGAGGTTTGGAATAAACACAAGTTAAACTTGTGGTATTACTTGATTATTATGATCAGCCTATATATCTGCATTAAATGAATTTAATATACTGGTTTAGACAAAGGCAATTAATTGAGCCTTTAATCTAAAAATGACTAGACAGCCTAAATCCTTCTCAACCTCTAATTTATATGAGCTATATTAACTAAACTAACCCATTTATACAATCTATACCCAACAAGTAATAATTTGTAGGAAAACTTTTAACAAATAGCTGTAATCATATCATTAATTGGCACAAGAAAGATTTTACTAAGATAATCTATATTTTCATAATCATTTTTATCAAAGACATTTAACTTAGATCTTTTTGATAATTAAAATCATATAGAGAATGACGTACTCACCAAGTCTAAAAACAAAGAAATATTATTGAAAGTTAGTTAAACAGACCTATAATAGAGCAGAATGATAACCATAAACCTAGCCAAGAATTCCTCTTTCAATTAAATAATAAACAATTGCTAATTATAATAAGACTTTAAAATTACCCAATCCAAGTTTAATTATTAACAAGCACTGATTTAAACCTCAGAGACCAACAAATGCTTAATATTACTAATACAATACAACTTTAATCAATGACAACACTTATAAAGCAATATTATTCTGAAAAATATGGGAAGTGATGATCATAGTACATATAATTGGCTTATAACTATAAGTTTGATAGATAAGATACAACTAAACACAAACTACTCAAGAGTGGTATAATAAAGATTATGTTAAGATATTTGAATATAACTGGGATATATTACTACTAGGACTAGGGTGCTTAGAATTATCATAGTACCTTACTACCTTTACTAAAGGCCTAGATTCTTATCCCTTTTAGCTATAAAAACTTAGCTTTTTCACTATAGATTACATCAACATATCTAATTTCTCTTTGCCATTAGCTGCTCATAAACTTTAATTTATTTACAAGAGTTAGTTCTTGACCTAAGACTATACATATAGATAAAAGAAGCTACCACTAGATCTACTAAGCTAGCTCAAGATACCACTGAAGACAACCTAGGCACTAGTCTCTATACTGGTAACCTCCTCTAGACCTAACTTGCAATCTAGCTCCTCTGTGGTATTTTCAAAAAAAGTAAAATTTAAACTAGGAGGAGATGTAGAAATTAAAGGATGCTGAGATTATTGTGATTGATGAATCTTATTATCTCATTAAATTACAGTTTATGGTCTATATTCTAGAATGGCAGGTCAGGAATAAGGTTGAGTTTACTTATCTTAAACTCAAATTCAAAGTAAAACAGAATAAGGCCTTGCTTTCATCTTGATTGTCTTGAGTTAGGTCATTAATAAGATGAAAAATCTAGAGCCTTATAATTGGTCTGTAGGGTGGTTAGTACTTGGGTGGTCATTAGCAATTGTACTCTTTTTCTAATAATTTAACAATTATCATATTATTGTACTAAGTTAGATAATTCAACTGGACTTTGTTTGTCTAAAAAGCTATAATAGCCCATTGGATGATCTAGTTAATGCCTTTCTTTCAGATTCTTTTAGCACTAATGAAAAAGTCACTGAATTTATATTCCAGGATGAAGGGAAGGAACAAATTAGAGGTAACAAAGCACCTTCAGATTCAAGAAAACTTTTTAATTCCTCAAAAAGTCAAATGTGAAGGAGGGGTCTATTTGAAGGAACTTTCCTTAGTAATATGGGTCAGTGTCTTGTGGACAAAAATGAATTTGTATTTTATTAGGGGAATTATTGGAAGCTAGGTGTCATAAGATTAAAATACAAAAAACTTTACTGATTAAAGAAAGGACTAAGGAGAAGAGATAGATCCTCCTCAGCCTCAGAAAATTTAAGAGGTTATTGGATAATTACCAGAGTAAAGTTGTAAGAAGAAGTTAAAGGACTGATTAAAAACTTTTCAGTCCTCCAAGTTCCTAACAACCTAAGTAGGATCTTCTGAAGAATTTTTAAAATTTTGTGGATTTTTAGCTCAAACTGTTGTATTCTTTTCAGATTTGCAACAATTTTATTCTCTTAGTAAAGGTGATTTTTAATGAGATTCTTGGCAAATTAGAGGCTACTTTATTAAACTATTTAGCAAGCTTTCTCATATAGCCACTTTAGAATTGTAATAGGACTCTCAGATCCATTCTTCCCCCTCTTTCACCAAATTTTCATCACCAATGAGATTCTAAGAATAATTCTATAATTGGTAAATATGTTTTGATAAATAATCTTTGTATTGATTCTTTGGATTAAAACTTTTCAAACAGAGAATTCTAAAACTATTCCCAATCTTATTTTACCTAGAGTACTTTCTCTCATATATTTGATGTTAAAAATATGTATTTTAAATTTCAGGATGCATTTTGAAACTCAAAATTCGCTGACATGTTCAAGTTTATTAAAATTACTGTTTCCCCTCCCTATCTATTGATGATTCTTGGTCATCTCATTCTCAGCTCTTCTCTGTTGATTTTCTTGAAAATTCTCCTCAGAGTCCTTAGAGCTTGCAGATTGAGCCAAAAACTCTCAGCTTGGAAACTTAAGCTTTTTCTAGAAGTTTAGTCTCTCTACTCTGGGTGACTCTATATTAGATTTTCCCTACTAGATTTAGACAATTTGACATGCCTAAATTATCTAGCCATAATAGGTAGACCTGATGAGGGAAGGCATTTGGGACTAAAAACCTTATCAAATTAGTCATGAGAGAGGTTTTTCTCAATAAGAGGGAGATAGAGCAGGAGTAGGGCATACAAAAGGTTCTGAATGAGATACAGTAACTTCAGGACAAGGTAGTCTTAAGGGTTAAAGATTTGTTGTAACTCTTATAGCAAACAGCCATCAGGCTCAGAACAGGTAGCTGACATGACCAACACATCCCATTGCTAGAGATCCCAGGGACTGACAGGGCCAAGGAACTGTAAAGACAGTCCGCGCGTTAAGGATTAATTTGGGAATCTAGTTTACAAAAGATACTATACAGATCAAACTCTGCAATATTTATTTTCAGATCTCTCAGGCAAAAGATAAAAGAGTCTTTTCCTCCCTATCATCCCTCTCCGGTTTTCAAATTATATCTACCTTTAAAATAATAAACCTACTGTTCCTCCAAACTAATTTGATTTTCTTAAATTTATATACTCCAACAATCTACAACTATGCCTCCTAAGACCAATCAAAATGATCACGCCAGATAAGATATCTTCAAGCTATTGCCTATTGTGGCACAGGATGTTGTTCAAAGAGCCATTCACCCTGGGTTTATCTTGGGGCCAAAGACTCTCCGCAAATACACTGCTACAATGAAAACTAAACAGCTCAAAGCATGCCAGGTATTCCTCAGCGGTTAGCAGGACCAGATGGCTGCCTTAGAGGGTGGTTCCTTTTCCGTGGCAATCATCCAAGTGTCATTGATAGTTGTGAAAGTCTCCAACATTAGAGCCCAACGCAGGGGTGCTTATGGAAGCGCCCATAGTCAGGGAGATGTGGAAGCAAGTTTGCTCCCTAAACCCAAGATGTTCAGTAGGAAGATTTCCAAGGGGTACAGGTTCAATGAAAATTTTTAAATTAGGAACTAACAATATAGATTAAACCACCTGCTTAGCCTTGTTTAAGGCTCTGTGCGGGTCAAAAGTTATCTCCTAGCTTTTGAGCCAAGACTTTGCCTCTTGGGACAAAATCAAGAAGAGTTTTAAGACTGACTGGTGTGAGAAACTTGAACCATAAGAAGCCCTAAGCAAACTTTACAAAGTAAAGCAGAAGGAATCAGACCATATTCAAATATACATCTCTTAGTTTGAAAAGCTCTGAAGATTCTTTGATTCCATTGTAACCAAGGCGAGGACTATCCAGTTGTTCATGGAGAATGTTTGACCCTCCCTCTGTCATTACAAACGGGAAATTAATCAGAAGGAACTGAAGTGGGACCAGTATGTAAAGGAAATCTCAATCCTTGATCAAGAAGAACCTTGAGTGATTTACTCCCAGCATAGGAAGAAAAATAATTTCGTCTACCATGCCATAGAAGGGGGAGAAAAATCCAAACACTAAGAGATCTAAAGGGAGATCAAAAGACTGCAGAGTCTCATGGCACAAGGGCGGGGCCCAGCCAAAAAGAAGAAGGTTGAGAACCTGTCCAAAGTGAGATGTTACAAGTGTAACAAGCACAGCCACTTTGCCACCAACTGCCCCAAGAAACAAGGTAACAAGCAAGACTTGTCAGCTGAAAGTTCAGGAAAAGACAGCCAGGAGTAGACAACAGGATGTCTACTCCTGGATCCAATAATCCCGCCAATGTGGCACTCCAGCCATGTAAAGTTATAAAAGATTATGGGCAGCAGAAAAAGCCCTCCAATTTCAAAAAGGCTCCTCCCAAGCCCCAGCCAAAGATGAATTGGGATGTGTTCATAATTTTCCCGTCCAATAAATTTAAACAGCTGGCCAAAAATAAAGACTTTAATAGGAAAGCCTTTGCCAAGTTGTTTAATCTGGCTTGCAAAAACAAGGAGTTCAAGTGGTCTGACAAAAATGTGCTTACCGTGCCTGCAAAAGTGGCCAATAAAGCAGTGTCAACCATATTAGATACCAGGAGCACCAATATTATCATCCCATGTGGGTGTTTTGACAGACTGGGCCTTGTCAAGGATGCTGAGATGTCTTTGACGCTATCATCTGTCACCAACATCATGATGGCACCATGAAAAGTATTTTACAATGTTAAGATACAGTTAAGGAGGAGTGTAACTAGACTCCCCACCATTGTA
>CAOJZF010000443.1:0-31683 GCA_948465475.1 Thalpophila matura
CACAAACTCAGCAAAAAACCTCAATAAGTTCAATTCTCAGCAAGGAATCCCAACAAGCTCAATTCTTGCCAAGACACTACTTTTATTCGATTTCTCAGCGAGAACTCCCTCCCAATTATTAGATTAATTATACCTTTAATCTAGGCTACATCTTACTAACAATTATTATTCCATTTAAACATAAGAGATAGCAACCCAAGTAACTACAATAGCTTATTCCTATAAGCATCCTTAACAGGATTACACCTAAACCCAAAGTACTCAAGACTGGTTAAATTTATTATAGTGATAAGATTCTTTAGCAATTACTGTGTTATAGTAATACCAGGACTAGGGCACTTGTGAATTTGACCCATTACCTCACTAATATTTTCAATCCCTAGATTCCCCTTTCCTTCAACTATATAAACCCCTCTCTTTACCCAGAATAAACATCAACAATATTCTTCCTCTTATAGTGCCATTGCTGCTCTAAAACAATTTTCTTTACTAGAGCTAAGTCTTACCTAAGACTCTACATAAAAGAAATAAGAAATTTTTCTCAGCTATTACTTAGCTAAACAAGAACTTACCACAGAAGAGAACCTAGGTACTAGTATCCATACTATTGACCACCTCCATACTTAAAGCCTGCAAGCAAACATCTCTGTATAAGTTTCACAATATAAATTATCAATTTTTTGGATTGTTTGATCAGTCTTTAACTGGAATGATTAATTTTGATCAAATAGAATTCTATCATTTTTTTTCTTGCTTGTAAGTAAAGTTACAACTTAAGTTTTAGTCAGATCATGAATTTCTCTAACAACTGTTGTATAAGGTCTAACTATTGCTTATATCTGGTATTATTGAACTTCTAGAATTATGCGTGATTAATAGGGACAAAATCAGTGATGAACATTCTATGAAATTGTGGAATAATTAATATTTGTTGTTGATTAGAGATAAAATTAAAACCATATAATTTTTATAAATTCTAGGTAATCCACTAAATTTTAATAATTAAGAATTAGCTTTTGATTGATTAATTTAATGATTGCAATTTCTATGCACAAACCAAAAATAAACTTTTAGAATCACATTGCTACCCATAGTTATATTTTGATTGGTAAAAATAGTAATTTCATGTTTTTAACTGATGTTTTATTGAATTTACAATATTTAGGCTCAATGTTTATAAATTAAACCTCAAGTTTGAATAAAAAAAAGTTTCTAAAAAACAAGTGGAAAATTTATTATCAAAGGGTAATCAAGGATGTGTTAAAATACAGTTAACCCTGGATATAGATTAAGTTAGGTTTTGAATTCATCTTAAATCTAGAAATCATACAAGCCAGATTGATTAGGGTGGTTTTAACAAAATCAAAAAAATAAGCTGCATATGCAATGAGTTCAAGTACAGCTGGAAATCATAAAAAATAGATTCTTTATCTAGCATCTTAGTCTCCCTTTAACTAGGCTTTCACCTTTAAATCTGAAAACATGTCATAACAATCAGGCCAAAGTGATACAAAAAAAATCCGTTTTATAAAAACTAAAGTATTTTTTATTTGACAATGAAAAGATAGTTACATAATATCTTTTCTTGCAATATACAATCAGTTGTCAGATATCAAAAAGATAAAACTTTGAAATTTTCTACAAAATATATTCCCCTTTAATGTGTAGAAGTGTAAAATAGTAAGAGTTAACAATTACTTATTATATATCATTAATTATAATTAAAAAATGTCAAAAAAAACCTTTTGTAGTTAAAAAAGAGAGTCTTTTCTATTTAGTCTAGCAGCCAATTAAAATCATAAAAAAATGTTCCAGATGAAGGTGTTTTTTAACCAGGTCTGACTGTAATTGAAAAAATAAATCATGTTTTACATTCCACCTTGGGGTATCCTTAGGAAAAGGCAGAATGATGGGATTTAAATTAAACAAACTAAATTTTTTCTTGTTGATTTTCATGTTAAAACATTTTGAGAAATGATATTGCTTGAAAAATTACTAATAAAAAAACTTAAAATTGAATATAAAATCAGAAAAAAAAATCAATAATCCCCTCATTGTAGACTGTAACTTTTTGAAATCCCTTAACAATGAGAGGTTTCACCTCTCATTCTGCCTATTACTAGGTATCTGCTAAAAGATTAGCATTCTTTAACCTAGACTGATAAATAATGCCTTTCCAATTTTGGGGACTGTTGGTTTTCTACTCTGAACGTTTGTCCCTTATAATAAAGGAAACATACTTTCCAGTGAAGTATCAATAATATGGGAGCTTCTTTTTATCTGTATTAGGAAATAGTAGTTTATTGGTGCTTTTTTAACAGTCACAGAAATTTTGCTTGTGATGATTAGTAAATTAATTATAAGAATGTCTACTTAAAATTAAAAAAAAAATAGAATTCTGATAGATATTTGTTGGCCATAAGAAATAAATGAGTATTCTGAACAATAACCTCCAATATGCACTTTAGCAAGCAAATGTTTCAAAGCTATTATTGACTAAATGGCTTTGAGTAACTAAAAAATTCCAAGCTCAAAATTTAATCCAATTAGATTTAAGCAGTCTATTAAAAGTGGGACAAATTTTAGTTTCATTCAAATAGTTGTTTCACCTAGCTAAAAAAATAGAATTTAACCTATTTTGATAATATAATTATTAACTGCAGGATCTGTTAACTTAAATTCTAAATCTGTTTCAGAATGTTTCTCATTGTGAAACTGATAAGCCTACTGAGAAGCTCCCATATCCTACTAAAAAAATAGATTGTATTTTAATATTGCTTTGGCCTGATTAATATACACAACTTTCTGTCACAAAGGTACAAACCTTGATGTCAAGCTGTGGCCCAGTTGTTATGACAGCCATCTTAATTAGAATGTCCAGGTTTGATCCCTGGTACCTCAAGTCTGGCTTGTACTAATTGGCCTCAGGTAGTAATCCCCAGCAATATTAAGTTTTGATTTGTATCTGGACTCCTCCTTTTATGTCTTCTGGCCCTGATCCTTGGAGCATCCCCGCCTAATGAGGGTTTAAGCAGTTTACTGTGGAATTTTCCTCTCTTCCTTTGTGAGGGTCTCTGGTCTTAATCAATTTGTATTCTTAAATAAAATTGCTTTAAAAAAAGGTATAAACCTTGATAATGAGTGAAATAGTTTTGCCTTCAAGGACTTGTGATTGAAGGATTTCGACATTATAGTAAGATACAAACATAAGATAGAAATTATATTTCTTCGACAACTAGGGTGCATATTCAGGAGCCAGATAAAAGGAGCCGTGGACAAATATTTTAGTGGGGCACTAGACTTGGGACCAAATCTAAAAGTGATCGATTTGACCGGTTCTCTATGAGCTAATCAATCTTTTGTAAGTTCAATATTAAGTCGGATAATATCGACTCAAGAAGATGGAATATTAGAGAATTTGCCGCCTTTAGTGATGTAAATCTATTTTTAGAATAAGCTAAAATAAACTTCAATCTAATCAATTCTTTTCATAGGCCAGGCTTGAAACGCACTAATCAAGATGGAAAAGAACCGTTAAATGATACGGATCTAGAGTTTTTTTTACACTTATTAAATCCCATTATCTTCCTTGTTGAGTAAAGAACTTTTGAGTTTGCGGCATATTCTCAATCTATACCCCAATTTTACTGAATGCGTTGTGTCAGCTTCTAGCTACCTATCACACAAAAAATAAAAAGCCATATTATTTTGACCAGTGAAAGTTGGCTCATATTTTCGTAGATCAGATTTGGCCCGCATGAATCGTCTGGATTATTTGTTTAGTGATTCGAACTGGAATTATTAAAATTTACGCTCAAGGCTACCTGCAATGCTTTTGGAAAAATTGTGATATCACTTGTTATGAAAGGTGATTCACGTTATTAACCCCAACCAAGTGATGCGGAGTGTTAATTAGGAAGTTGTCGATCTACGTTTTTTTTACCCAATTGACAAGAAACTAGACTCGGGTACAGATCAGGCACCTGGAAGATCCACGACTAATAAAGTAGATAAAGGATAAAATTAAGTCATCTGGGGAATTTTTTTGTAGACAAGCCATTTATATTTTGCTTAACGCGTGGGTTTAAATAGATAAAAAATGGGGCCTCAATCGGTAATTTTACAATCAACTTGGTTTTCAGTTGCGTGTTATCACCGTTTTCAATAAGTAAATGTGTAAATTATTTCCCTCAGTTGTGTAGATTAACTAATCAAAAAATAACAAGTATGATGCGGATAGAAGCTGTCTACAAAAAACATTCCTCATCTTTAAGCTAAGCTGAAAAGAAGTAAAAAACAAATGGCCGAAATACTTGTAGATTAGGTATGGTACGCATCAATCTTTTGTGTTATTTCGTAAATAAATGAGGCTTCTTAACCTTTTGGGGACGGGGGCTACTTTTGTGGCCCAACGATTATCCACGTAATTATATGTTTGTAGTAATTACGAATTCATTAATTTTAAAAGTCTAGTCAAACTTAATCGAGTCTATTTCGATTAATGTCTTAGAGAACTTATCTAAGGCGTACTTATTATTTGAACATCCTATATTTCAAATGATTTTAATTAGTCAAAACTTTTGCTTGATTGGATCTCATTCAAATTTTTAGTTTCGGCTTGAAAATAAGACTTAGATTCTATTGAAGAAAATAGTTAATCTATTATTTTGTCTAAAATTTATTAATTTTCTTAGAGATCCCGTCACCAAAAGGTTAAGACTTCATACTCAAAAGTCGCTATTTACAAAGTTAAAGTCATTATTTTATTGGTCCATCATACTATATGGATCAATTGAAATTCATTCTTAGTTTGAAAACAAGCGTCTTTGAACAAGAGTCCTCGAGAGGCTCCAAATCATAAAGTGATATGGCCCGTTTTTTTGCTCAACCTTAATTTTTAATTTTGTAGATTTTTACGACGATTTTAAATATGGCTAACAATTTTTGAAGATGAGCATTTTAATAATTAGTTCCCCGCATTAAGTAAAATCTTGTCAAAATGGGGCTCTAGTCGGTGTCCCAAGATTGTAGTCGACTTTCAAGTTTACAATAATATAGTTATTTGTCATAATAAAAAGATAAAAATAGCATTTGAAGCTTGATTTACTTTTTGGAGAAATTAAAGAATGATGCGGAGAATAACTGATTTACAAAAATTATTTGCCATATTAAAATATACATTTCTAAAATCATTTTCAAAAGTATACGATTAAAGCTTGTACTTGAGATTCCGTATTGCCCGTTTTTTTGCTCGTCATGAAATTTAATAGGATCATTGATCTTGAATCTCAAGTTTAAGCTTTGATGATAAGCTTTGAGGACGACTTTCTAAGTAAAAATTCCAATAATTTAAAATTGTCTTAAAAATCAACAAGATTATGAATTAAGGTTGAGCAAAAAAAGGACCATGTTAACGATCCTATTAAGTTTCATAATGAGCAAAAAAACGTGTATTATACGTTTTTAAGATTTCTGTTAACCTGCTACTTTGAGCGAATTAATGCTCATAAATTTTTTTACATAATCGAAGAATATAGCCCAAGCTTTAAATGATAGACTGACCCGATCAGTAAGTTGCGTATCTACGATAAATATTTACAATTTTTTTTTAAAAATTCTAGGCGTCAACTATTTTTATTACTATTTGATTAAAAGTATCATCCCTTCCCTGCTCTTGTAAGAATCCTAAAGGGTCCTATTCGTTCAATAGTCTTGACCAATTATTATTATTCAGATTAAAAAAATATTTAATCCTAATTCTTAAAAAAAGCGTAATGTGATAATATGAGTAAATACTTTCGTAGATCGGTTCTGGTGTGCATCAATGCGTTAAATTATTTGGCTAATAATTCGAACTGGAATGAAACAATTTAAGCGTACTAACCTGCTACATTTACCGAATAATAGCGATAAAAATTGACTATAAAGTGCAAATCACGACCAGAGTACAAGTTTAAGTCATACACACCATCTTTTATAAAAATGTCGATCTACGAAAGTTTTTAGCCATATCATATAAGAACAGAGTTACGACAGATTACCGTATGCCGTGGTCATTAAAGTAATAAGATGGGACTTTAGTCAAAAATCGAGGACTTGTGATTTTAAATCAAAGACTATATAAGAGCCAATTTGAAAAAGAGAATTAACATCAAAACACTCAATTACATTAAAACTAAATATTATAGTAAACAAAATGGCCTTCTCTATCATCAAAACCTTATTAGTTGCTTTGGCTACCGGAGCCTCAGTCCAATCTGCTTTCGTCCAACAGAACACTGCCCACTCATCTAGTATGCAAAGCTCTTTCAATTCTCAAAGTTTCGTAAGCCAACTGGGAGGAATCCAGCAGCTTTCTTCTGTTTCCCAAGACATGAAATCTAGCTTCTCTAGTTTCATCTCAAGCAAGGCCCAGACTGGAGGTATCTACTACAGTGATGTTAAGCAATACTGTCTCGATAATGGTCTTGACTTCTTCAGTATGAAAGATAATCTATACAACGTCTTACAAAGCACCGTCCGTTCTTCTGGAAGCCATGTTAAAGTTATGTGGGATAGTGATTACTCAAATGCTTTGAACACTTTCAATTTCGGAAGTTTCTTCAGCAAGTCACACCAGAGCTTCTATAGCAAGTACCACTTTGATCAAGCTAGCTTCCGCAGTGCTCTGTCTCAAGTTGTATCCCAGAGCTTAAGCCAAAAGCAAGCTATCATCAACCTTGGTCAGTTCCGTCCCATATTTGGTTCTCGTTTCAATGAATGTATTCCTGAGCTTCAAGTTGTTGTTAAGGATGTCTGTAATCAAATTGGTTACCGCAGTAACTTCAGTTTCCAAACTCTCTAAATCACATTGTCCATACCTGGTTTGATTTTGTAATAAATTTGTTTTCTATTTCAATAATTTTATAAAAAGGAATTTTTTAAGCTAATCTACAGATTTTACAACAAGAAAACATTAGAAATAGAGATAGCCTACAAGCCGTTAACTCAAACATCTTATAATTTTCTACTAAATACCTTTAAAAAGCATACTATCAGTAAATCTAAGTAAGTTGTATTCAAGTTATTCTTAAGCCTCTTTTATTAATATTTTTACCCTTGCATTATACAATGTAAAGTCATCAAATAAAAGTTCTCATTCATATAATACAAAGTCCTATGGTGTTATAATTATCCCCTTGAAGTAGAGAAATTTTTAAATTTCTGCCTTATCAACCATTAATCTATATTTTAGATAAGATACAGTTTATGTTCATTTTAAATAGATTTGAATGACATAAAAAATTAGAAAAAAAGATCAAAGTTGTGATAGATTTGTTTTTAAGCAAAGTTTCCATTAATTTTTAATTTGAAATCTAATAAGCAATAGTAAAATTTAATCAAGTCACTGATTTATTCCACCCTTTTGCAAAAAAATTCATATTATTTAAGTTTAATCACTACCAACTATCACAATTATAAAAATTGACTTTCTATTTTCAGGATGCCATCTGGAGCTAGTGTAAAAAGTAATATTTACTAAATTTATGTTAGATACCCTGAAATCTTAACTGCTTGCTATGTTATCAAGCATGAGCTATCTTCTATTAAAATCTTAGGAAGTACTAAACAAAACAATAATCTACTTATTTTATAATTGAAAATCTTAAACATAAGAACAAAACATTAAAAAAGGTTATTAAAAAATTAATCAAAACCCATCATCCAATAGTGTAAAATATGTAAATTGTAGGGGTAATATCCAAAAACTATAAGTAGAAACTTTACAAGATACTTGTGAAATATTCACAAGCTATACTTGTGCCTATTTATAAATATTATGATCAGCCTATGTGATTATAATAAATAGTACAATAATGTCTTAGGTACAGGCAATAATTTAGGACTTTGTTCTAAATAACTGATAAGGATAATATAATTCAATTGATTGATCCATCTAATAGATCTAACTAAATAATGGAGGCCAATAATCAACTGTCATAATAATCATTTTGGGCAAAATAATACACGGTTTTATATTAAATCAATCAATAATAATAATGATCATTCTGATCAAAGGTATCTAATTCCAATCCTATTTTACTAAATAATTATCATAGATGTCAGACTTGGCAAGGATGTAGCCAATTACCTATTCTTAGCGAGAACCTCATTATTATCAACCAAATCTTGAACAATTACTAATTACAAGCATGCTCTTGGCAAAAAATACCAATGCATTCAATTCTTGGCAAGAACACACAACAAGCTTGATTCTTGCCAATTCCCCACTTTTATTTGGATTCTTGACAACAACTCCCACCTATTTACTAGGATTATTATAGCTTGAGTCTTGGCTACTCTTATCAACAAATATTGTTCCAGTCAAACCTAAAGGATGACAACCCAAGTACCTATGATGGCTTCTTCTTATAAGCATCCTTAACAAGATTACACTAAAATCCCAAATACTCAAGACTGGTTAAAATCAAGATAATGATAAGATGCTTTGATAACTACTATAATATGCTAATACTAAGACTAGGGGACTTAAGTCTTCAACATAGTACCTCACTAAATATTTCAAACCCTAGATTCCCCTTCCCTTCAACTATAAAACCCCCCCTTATTTCCCCCAAATAAGAAGACAATTTTTCCTTTGTCAAAAGATACATCAAGTTTTTATAAATAAATAAACAATCTTCTCTCTCTTCTATAAGCAATAGCTACCCCTGAATTCTATTAAAGTTAAGTCTTGATCAAAGACTGACATAAGGAAAACTACAGCTAGAACTAGCTATAAATAGGAGCTATCCACAGAAGAGAACCTTTGGTACTAGTCCTCATAATAGTGACTACATCAAAACCAAGCCCATTAAGTAAGCATCTCTGTGGAAGTTTCACAATACTAAAGAAGTAAATTTTAAAAAAGTACATTATGAATGAATCTGATACTTTTAAAGTAGCATATATAGTCAGATCAAGAGGAAATTTTATTGTCTCAGAACATCTCTACAAAAGGGAAGCTGAACTTAGATTTTATAGAAGACAGTAAAAACATGGGTACCATCAACATTTTCTATCTAAAAATTAATTTTTTAATTATCATAATGCTAAGAAAACTAGAAAGAATGATATTGTACCTTTTATACGCTTCCTTGACCTTTTTTTAAGTCTGGCTCTCTTACTTGCTTAAATTCAAGACTAAAATATTAATAAATACATCTCATAAATCATGTTTTTTTCCTTTTAAATTGTTTACAATAAGGACTAAAGCTAACCCAAAGTGTGATTCATCAAGTACCTGAAAGAAAAATCTCTTATGTCAACATCATCTGTTATATTTGACAACATACTCAAACACTAATACAATCTGTTGAAGCATTGCAGCTTGTTACATATGTTTTTGATACTGTATTTTAATTTCTCTCAGATCTTTAAATTACTATTGTTATGCTAACTTTGTCTAGTATAGTGATTGCTATTATCAAGTTTAAATAAAAGATTGTCTGACCTATAAACTATTATAAAATAGTGTTTACATCACCTACTATAACTTTTCAATCATAACCATGTCTTTTGAATTGCTATTTGCCTAGAGATGTAAACTAAGATTATCCTTACATTAAGCTTTTCTTTAATTTATAAATATTTTTTAGGATAAGCTTGAACCCTTTTAGGAATTACAGTAAGGCATCTATAACTAGTAAAGTTACTTTTATGTAAGAAATCATCCCAAATGAGAATCAAGCCTGAAGAAATTCAGCCTATTGAAAGAAAATCAGGACTTGAAAAATTCAATCTCAAACTATTTGGGGTCAGGGGGAAAGTTTTTTAAAGGCAATATGGAGGATAAGTGCTGACAAAAATCCTGTTATTAAGTTAAAATAATGTAGCTTAAACTCCTGTTTGGCCAGGAATTTAAACAAAGTAAAAAAAATACTAGAAGGAGGTAATCAAAGTGGATTTACAAAACTCAAATAATACACAACAAAAAGAAAGATAAAGCTTGAACTAAGGAAGAAAAAAAAAAGTAAATTTAAGGATTATGGACCAAATGGATAATAATTGATATCAATTTTTTTTGTTCAAGTATCATTATCTTGTTATCTTTTTTTTTTTTACAAAATAAAGAGTTATAAAAGCTAGTGTAAGAACTAGTATTATGATGTGGAAATTTATTGAGCTAAAATATTATTTGATAAAATTTTTGACAAGATAGTCTTTAAAGTAGTTTTTCTGTTTAGAATAATGTCTTCAAGCATTATGAGGTTTAGGTAAAAAATAGGAATTTGATATTTATGTGATGGTAAAAATACGTTATTTATGTTTTTCTAAATGAGATCATTGACAGATTATAGGAATATCAGAGTTAGAATCTACTGTAGTCATGGGGCTAGTTATATCGTTTTCCTTAGTAGGAATAAACAAGATCTACTACAAGGGATGTCTATTCTTTTTTGAAAAGAAAGAGCTTCAAAAATATTTGTATTTCCATAAGCCAAAATAAGAAGGACTTTAAGATTTCTCTGAGACTTTTTTAGTTAGCAACAAAAGTACTATTCTAAGCATTAGGTCAATAATAATCAACATATAAATAAAACCTTTTGATATGCTCTGGAGGTTTTCATAGACTTTAGAAACAAATTAACTATTAGTTGGTCAAGTAAATTTGAGATTTGAGAATCAGCTCAAAAGATACAGAAAAAACTTGCAAACCTCTTAGATGACTATAAAAAAAAACTGAAGTATAGCAGATGATTATTATAACCAAGATGATACAATACAAGAGTTGTTGGGATTTTCTCTGGTTTGTGTTCAGACTTTTCTAATGCTAACAAATCAGCATTAAACGTAGGGCACCTAGAAAATATTAAAGTTACACAAAAAAACGCTTAGAGAAAATTTGTGGCTTTCAATGGGCTAAGATATACTGGATAGACCTTTTTGGTATGTAGTATGATAAATTATTGTATTTTTGGCAGTGGGATCTACCAATCCAAAAAGAAACTACTCTCAGTAATTTGGAATGATAACTTAAATTTGTTGCTCCATTTTATTAATTGTGGGAGCTATTATGCCATACTTAGTTCCTCATATTTTATAAAATATACTTTCTATGGATATCTCTAAGAAAATGATTTAATGAAATCCCTGATGTTTGTAGCTGTAAGCAGTTTTAAAAAAGATAATAAGACCTTTTGGATAATTAAAATGACCTAAAAAACCTATCAAATTTTCACACTAATTGCCCTATCAACAATAAATATATTGGTATTTTAAATTTGTATACTCTCTAGTATCTATTAGAAGTAAGGATTATACTTTTATTAATTTATGATTTTACTAAGCCAACATCTACTATAATGATTTCTGTTAGTAGATTCTACTGTGCTAACTAAGACCTAATTTTTCAATTTGTTATAGTATCCAATTACAAGAATTTGCTATAGATTTTGGCCATATTTTTTGTAAACCTGGAATATAAAAAGACCTTAAAAAAAGGTTATAAAATAGATCCAAGGTTGATTCTATACTCAATGTTACTACTTTTTCTATTAAACATCTTGAGGAAAACCCTATTTAGTAATCCAAAAAAATAAAAGCAGATGAGAAGAATCCTAAAAATGTTAACTATACTGGCGGCTGTTCCCATCACCCTTCTTGTCATTGTAAGCAGGCCATCAAGGTAAACCTCCAATCCTTCTAGTGAGGTATTGTCCAAAAAGTACACCTCAAGGGTATAAAAGACTGGCCTCTTTTAATAAAAAATACTGTAAATAACAATCCTTTTTTGCTAATATACTAAATTGATTTACATCTCTATTGATTACATCTTATCTACTTTTCTTGGTTATTCCCATAATTGAACCTGACCTAAAAGGTACGTCATTCTGAATTGGCTTTAAAAAAGTACTCCAAACTTAATTTTATGTCCAAGTCTAAGAACACTACCCATCTACAGCAAATTAACTGGTGCTCACTACATTGGTACTATAAGCAAAAAAAATTAGAATATAACTACTATGGCCCTAGCCATTTAATATCTTTGGGAGATAGAAGCAAGTCCCTCTGGTCCTACCATTACCCATGTTCCTGGTACTGTTACCAAGCCTAATAAGATTACAGCCATAAAGGCCAACACTCCTGCTCACAATGATGCTGCCATAGCCTCTGCTGCTGCCTTAGCTATAAGAGATATTGAGGTAGGACAATTTCACCAAGATGCAAGTCTTTGAGCTACTGAAGAGTGGTCAACCCTTTTAACACAACAACAAAACTTGGAACACATTACTGCTGAGAATTATTTTTGGAACTTTGGGCACTATACCATTGCCCATCATTGATATATTCTAGGAGCTCACCACTGTTAACTACACTCCCTAAAAGCTGCTCTTGCTACTCTTAACAACAAAACTTTCACCCTACAAGACTGGGATTTTACTCAGGCCAGATGTATTTCTTGTCTTACTAATGAAAATCAGGGGATAGACCTCTATCTTGGATGACCCAATCTTGGAACCTCTATCTCCAATATGTTCTGATATATAGGTTCCGATATTATAACATAGAATAAAAAAAATTTAGAAACTACATTGAAAGTTAATTGTTTTTTTTTTACTCAAAAGTTATGAACCAAATCTTGGAACTTAAATCTCAAAAACCAAATCTCAAATTATTTAATGCTTGCATTTAATATTTTATTTAATTAAGAGCATCTTGATATCAAATATCCTATTGAATTTTTTTTTTAAAATCTTGGAGACCTAATTTCATTTTTAAACCTCAGATTTAATTAACAACAAGCTAATAATTACTAAAAACAACCAAAAAAGTAATATTTACTAAGCTATCTTAATTGAGCTTAATAAAACTTTTTTTTTAGAATAGATAATTGATGACTTGTTATTAATCAAATAAATAGGAAATTGTTTAATCTATTGAGCTGGGTACTTTATTCTTGGCCTAAAATGAGTTTTATAAATTGATAAACATAATATAGCTAACTCTGAGTCAATAGTAAATGGGCTTAACTGATTAGGATGACACAATCTCATAAAACCAAATCTTAGATTTTGATTATAAGATTTAGTCAGAATAAAATTTGTCACTGATCTACTAGGCGTAATTAACCGCATCAAGTACATATTCAACCTATTCCTGCATCTTGTATACATGCATCTTGAAAAATAACTTGAATTAACAAGTTGTTAACAAAAACCAACTTAAACACCTTTTAAAACACTAAAATAAATATGTAAGTGAGTCTTGTGTCAATAAAAGACTCACCTTTATCTTTTTTTTTCCCAACACCACCCTGAACAATAACTTAGCTTAAGTATACACCATTTTACGGTTTACCAGTTTTCCTTAGTTTTTGTTTACAACTTGGGGTTTCCGTTAGAATTTAGGCAACTACACTTTATTAAAACATAGTGTTTTTAGGGTACTAAATCTTGTTTACCTGTATCTCGGATTAGGGGGGTATAGTATTGTGTGAAATATAGTTTATATAGCGTTTTTGGGTATAGATCCTACAGTAATCCTTCTATTTTTGTTCAATATAAAATTTTTATCTTCTTACATAAAACCTTACTAATCATTTACTCACTTTTCTAAAAAGTGCCTCCCAAAAGATCTCAATCCAAAAGCACTAATAGCAAGGCCAATCCTAATGCTTCTACCTCCCAACCACCCTCCAAGAAGGCCAAGGGATCTACTCCTAAGATCATTAAAAAAAAGACTGTTGCCCCTGAGCATGCTGCTGAGGGGCACAGTACTGACTCAGACAGTGTTGCTGAGGCAAGTGTTGATGATATTGGACATGTCTCTGATATCACCAAGCACTCCTTTGGCTACTCTGGGGACTCTGATAAGGACTTCCCTAGAGAGATAGCCTTGAAGAAGAAGGCAAGACTTGACAATAAGAAAAAAGTCAGAGCAGCTAGGGCTTCTCAGAAGTATGCCCCCCTCTAAATCTTTAAATAGTAAGTTTTTTTATAAAAAGTTTATATTTTGACTAACAATTAATTTTAGAAAATATTTTAAAAGAAAAGCTCCCTTAAATTTCTATATATACCAGTAGCTCAGACAGCGAGCATATTGAGGATAGAAATCCTTCTTCATCCTCTTCAAAAAAGACAAGGAGGCCTTCTCTTTAGGATCCCCTCAAGGTCCAAAATGTCTTAGATGTGATTAGAAAATTCATACTCCCTTTTTCCCTGGGCGCTAATTTCCCAATGAAGAGAAAAAAAGCAAATGCTGGCTTCTACCATGACAGGTTTGCCTATACCTGTGAGGATGCCGCCCAGGACCTGGTGTCCGGCAATAAAGATGCATTTCTCCTAAGTGCCTTGCCTGGATCACTACCTCTGGGTTTGAAAAATTTGAAAAGGAGAAGCCTGATGCTCACCACAACCACAGTGATCCAGAGGATGTCTTCTCCCAGATTTTGAGGTGGTACCTGATCCAAACCCAGGCCAGCAACAAACATTGTGACCCCTCAGAGACTGTCACCATTGCTCTTGCACACCTCAACCCAGATCAGGTCCTGAAGGTTGCTACCCTCAAGCATCTTGGCCAATATGTCTCTAAGCTGAAAAACAAGGTGGAAAACCTGGTCAAGAGTGCCAGGAAGCTTGAAGATCTTGTATTGACAAAAGATCAAAAACGCACAATTAAAGGTCTGCCCTTCCTCCTATTTGAGGACCCTATTGGAGCTAAGGGGAGATCCATCTGTTTTGCAACTAGAGAGAACTTGGAGCGTCTCTTCAAGAACAAGCTATGGCTAGCTGACAGTACCTTTTCAACTGTCTCCCCTATGTTTAAGCAACTCTGGGTGATCTTTGGAAAATTTAAGGAGACTATCATCCCTATGGTCTATGTCTTGATGACCAGTCAGAATACAAGTGCATATACCTCTGTCTTTCTGAAGATTAAGGAAAAGATGGACCAAATCTGGGCTAAATAAGAGGCAGATACACCAACTAGTAAGAGGACCTATACCAAGTCCACTAAGGGGATGAGAACCATCCAGGCTGTCAAAGGCCTAAAGAAGGCCACTACTTCTGGCGCCAAAGACCCTGAAGACCCTGAGTACAATTTTGAGCTCCTTGTGGACTTTGAAGCAGCTCAAGCCCAGGCCTTCCAGATTGTCTTCAATGTTTTTTCCAGTTGGCTTTTTATTCCACTTCCGGCAGGCTCTCAACAAGAACAATAAAAGATTCAAGCCCATGAACAACTTTATTCTGGCTGACTCTTCCTTTGTGGCCAAGAAGCACTTTGCCTTCTTTGCTGTATTGGCCCTGATTGCCCCCTGTAAACTCTTGGCGGTCTACAAGGCATTCAAGGAGTACCCCTAAATGGTTCAACATAATGACCTATTCAAGGACTTCATTGAATACTTTGAGAACCAATGGATTGGTAAAGTCAAAGATTACTGTGGCTGGACTATCAACAAGGTCAAATGGAATGTTTACCCCCATGCAAAAAGGGGCTCGTGAAGACCACCTGCTCAGTTGAGTCCTGAAATTCCCACTTCAAGAATTTTGTTGCTGGGAAAAATCCTTCTATCAATGGGCTCATTAAGAAACTCCAGAACCAGAATAAGCTCTGCAAACTTCAGTTTGACAAGGAGCAAGGACACCAGAAACGCAAACAGAAGACCCAGAATCAGATATCTGTTGCAAGAGCCTCCAGAGCCAGAGAAGCCCTCAGTATCCCCATCAAGGAAGGTGCAGAATATGAGCACCTACTCAATATTTCTGGTGCCTTGATTTAAGAATTTCTTTCTTATTTTATTAATTCATTAAAGAGTAGAATAAATGAGATAAAACCATAATATATATACTTTAAAGATAACATTTTTAACAAATTATCTATTTATTCTCTGTAAAAGAGTTTTGGGTAAATTTTATAATTTAATATATATAACAGTGGTAATTCTCTGGGTAAAAATTATAAGTAAAGTTATAGACAGTGTAAAAGAGACTCAATTTTTACTGTATTATTGTTAATTTTTTTTAAAAAAAGATCAAAAATGGAATATTTGTGAAATTTTAACCAGAAAGTACTTAAAAATTTACAAAAATATCAATTTTTGAAAAATTTGTTGTTAACTTTTTTTTTAGGAGGGTTTCCTAGATATAGGTTGCAATAATTGGGTTCCAAGATAAGGGTAAAACATATATGATCCAAGATTGGGGTTTTCCAAGATTTAGGTCTCCAGAATAAAGGTTTTGAGATTTGGTTTCTTGAATAAAGGTCTGACCCAAAATCAGCAGTTTATTTAATTCTACTCAGAATGATTCAACAACCTGGCTATCAATCTTGGACCCTATGTTCAATCTCAGATGAAAGACACCATTGGAACTCTTCAGACCAATTATTCCACCTTATGTAAACAACCAAACACTTTTTCAAAGCAATAAGATTCTACTTGCTGTCCTGACTGCCCTTGCCCTGGACTCACAACTAGATTATCAGCATTGGAGGATTGTTCCTCCACTACCAATACCAAGATTACTTTGGGTTATGTGAAGTTAAACACAATTAGAAGTGTCTAAGAATCATTCAATTCCAATAGCTCATAATGTGTTGATTGAGCTTATAAAAATCGATCTACCCCCACAGTGAGTTGTCCAGAGATCTTTGCCCTCATTGATCAAGAGACCTTCAATCATGTCAATATAAGTAAAGTCCTGACTTTTATCAGGAACAACACCCCTTCAAGGAATCTCATCCAATATGAAATTTCTTTGGTAGTTCAAGCTGAGAATGAAGATCTTCTTCGTTGACTCACTCAATAAGAGGCCCTGCCAATAGGAGTTACCTGTGGTGAAGCCCTGACCCTCATAAATGCCAATAGAGATCCCTCTCTAGGCTCCACTTTGTCTTCCTTTGCCATCATCAAGCAACTTACCAACGACCTTCAAAGTATGCAAAGGACTATAAATCTTATAATAGGCATAGCTGAGACCACCTGTAAGGAGAAGATCCATTACCTAGAACAACAACATTGTACTGAGTTAGACCAATTGTCCAAAAGCCTTTGTAACACCTATACTCAACTTCATTCTTATAACCAAGACATTTATCAGTTGACCAATGATATAACTAACCTGGAACAGCAAGTAATACACGTTGAAGAAGAAATATCCCACATTGTCAAAAAACTTAACAAGTGGGATGATGATGCAGAAGAAGCTCGTCTAGAGTCCTCACAGACTCAAAAAACCTCTACCCCTTCCAGGGATACTCACACTCCCAGAGGTTATTTTGCCATCCAATGAGAAACTAATTATAATAGAAATTCCTCCTTCAAGACCCAATTCAATGCTACTTATATACCAGGTGAATGAACCATTACCTCCTTTCTCCAAATCTATAAAGTAGCTATGGAAGGTGCTAGGGACTCTCTCAAGGCTAAGCACTTCCTTGAATGTATGAGCCATGAAGCTCAGGAAACTTGGATACTTCTCTACAACCAAGAATCACTTAGTAAGAAACATAAATATCCTTTTTCAAGAGTTTAGTAGTGCTTAGAATGTCTAAGACTTATGTAGTTGTTGGAAACAGATTTCCAATCTTGTGATACTGAATACAAGCTATTTTGATTAAAAATTATTTGATTCAAGAAGACCAGATAAATCTTTATTTATGTAAATTGTTAAATTTCTTCTATCATCCTCAGTCATCTCTTTTATGTATTCAATGTATTGCTCAGAGGAGTCATTCTCCAGGAGGATATTTGATAGAGCAGAAACAATCTTTCTGTCTTTTAGTTTACAGAGAAAACTATCACTTGATTTAATAATAGAATTTAACTCTGGACCAGACAATTTTCTTCATGGTTCAGCAGTGTGCAGGTTGTAAAGACAGGTATCCCTAAAAATAGGTTTATAACTAGAAAATGGAAGTCCTCAGACAACCTTGACAAGCTACTGTAAGAGTATGTTCTTTGAAAAGAACTCTTGAGTGGAAAACAAATATGATTCCTAAGGGAAAAACTTAACTAACAACGTGATTTCTTTATGTTTGGAATGAAACATAATATCTCAGAAATAAAACGTAGAAATATTCTTAATAATCCTTTTCTTTTATTAAATTGTGGTTCCTGTGAAAAAAAAAACTCTCTGGAGAAAAAACTCGACCTCTTTTTTGGTTATTTGTATATATCATTTCTCTATGGATTCATTCTTCCATTCTGAATGCTTTTTAATCATAGTAAGGTCATTCCAACTAAAAATGCATTTCACCAGTTTCCTTTTCAAGCAAAGTCTCAATTTAATCCAACTCAAATCGTTCTACATTCAAAAAAGTGAACCAATTTGTACTTAATTTTCCTCACTTTAGGGGATACTTAAGGATTTTATTGCCTTTTAAATCCTTTCACAATCCTAAACAAGGAACTACACATATTTGCGTGTTGATTAGCAAACCACTAATGTTTGAAAGACTACAATGTATACTTGTGTCTCCATTACTTATTACAGGAAATAGACCTTTTTCTTATTTTAATTCTATTAAGACATAAGAAACCCTTCAATAACCGAAATGTGGCATTTGCTTGAAATTCCTCATCATAGAAGCACTTTTGTCAACTACAATTGAGAGGTAACTCTTTAAGCATTTTCCACAAGTAACCATATCATATTATGGTACCCACTCTGAGTATTGTTTTATATTGACACTCTTTGCTGTGACGTTGTCAGAGGTCTCAAAGACCACACAAGACACACTTGCGTGACAAACCTTCACCTAGGTCAACTGTCTTGAAGACATCACAAGACACACTCTAGTGACCATACAAAAACTACTAGCTTAACCAAAAAATAAAGTTACTTACAAAGCAAAATAACCCATTTTACAACATCACTCCTCTAATCTTTATTTAGAACTTGCTAAGCAATTTCCCCATCAAATGACTTTAAAAAATTGTGGGTGGACTCTATCAAACAAGACTACCAAATCATTTGTGCAATACTTAATTAAGTATAAATCACCTACTGACTTAGCTATAACCTTGCATAGTCTGATCCATTCTGTTTCATGTTTTGACATTTCTAATGTTCTTTGTTGATGTTGAACCACACCAAATCACTTTCATTAAATGTTTGCAACTTATTGAATTTGACTTTCTTCTTGTCAAAGTCTTCTTCCATTTCTCTTATGTGTTTCTTTGTGTGTTTCAAAGCCAACTCATGAACTTCCATCATAGACTTGATATGATGTAACACAGCTGTTTTGTACGGCTCCTCTATCTTGAACTTACTAAATGATACCTCTTGGGTTAGGATTGCTTCTCTCCTGTATATCATTAAAAATGGTTAAAAATCTGTAGCTTGGTGAGGCACCATCCAATAGGCTGAAACCGATATGGTCAACACCTTCCTCCAATCCTTGTAATGTTCAAGCTTCACATTTTTCATAACTTCTTTCAATGTACATATAAAAGTTCAGCAACCCGTTTAACTTGGGATGATATGGTGAAGTTATTAAATGTTTAATTTGATATTTATCAAAAAATTGATCAATGGCTTTTGAAACATACAGTTTCCCGCCATCAGTCTTTATGAAGTGTAGACATCTGTGTCTGTATACAAGGTCATTAAGGATAAACTCCATTATATTTTCTGAATTCTCCGTATGCAATGCTTTCACCTCAATTCACTTTGTGAAATGATCTACAGCAACCACAAAATATCATATCAAGGTTTATTGCCATCCTTTTTTAATATTACATAACCTGTATCTAACAATACATATTGGAACGGATATGATGACTTGATTGGTTTCAATAGTTGATACCCAATCACCTTGGAAAACTTTGCGCAAACATCACACTTCTTTATGACATTCTTCACGACTTGTGACATCTCAGACCACCAATACCTTGCCTTAAGAAATGCTAATAATTTTGCTTCCTTCAAATAACCGGCATAATCCTCATGGACCTTCTTTACAAGTGAAAACCTAGCACTTCTTTCAACATAAATCTTGTTTTGTTTCAAGCTCTCATTCATCTCTTGCAACTCCTCATTTGAAAGTTGATCATCTTGGATTATCAAACCTGAAAAACTTTGACTCAAAATACCTGGTAAATAATTCTCTTTTCCAGCACAATGAATAATCTTGTAATCATATTGCAACAAATATTCTGCCCGTTGTAACAATCTACCTTCCAATTGAGCTTTATCTGGCAAAGCCTTTAGTGCAGTATGATTGGTAATTATTACAAAATGCATTCCAAAAATGTATGACTTGAAATGTTTTACAATCTAGACTACCGCTAATCCTTCTAAATCTGTAGTACTGTAGTTACGTTCAGCCTTCTTCAATGATCTTGAGGCAAATGACACAGGTAACAGAATCTGTTCCTGTTCATTGTACTGCAATAACACGGCCCCCAACCCTACTTTTGAGGCATCTGTTTCTAAATAAAACTCTTTGTCTAAATCAGGGTATTGTAACATTGGTGCCAATATCAAAGCTTCTTTAAGTTTTTCAAAACCTGCTTGTTGTATTGGACTCCAATATAAATTTCTTCCTTTTGGACCACAATTTAACTCAATCAATGGCTCAGCAATTGAAGCACAATCCCAAATGAAACACCAATAAAAGTGTATCATTCCCAGGAAACTTTTTACACCTGTTACTGAAGATGGTGGTTTTAACTGCTTAATTGCCTTTACTTTGACTGGATTTGGTTCAACACCTTTTTCTGAGACAATATGACCCAATACTTTAACCAATTTTTTGACAAAAGAACATTTTTCTACACTCACCTTCAAGTTTGCTTAATTTAACCTTTGTAAAACAGCTTCAACATCCTTTTTGTGCTGACTCATTGACAGACTAAATATTGTTATATCATCAATATAGACCACGGCACATCTCGGTTGTAAATCGCCTAGAATCTCATCCATTAAACGTTGAAAGACAGCACCAGAAGTTTTCATCCCCATTGGAAGGACCAACTACTAAAACAATCCCAAAGGACTTGTAAACACCGTTATTTCTCTTGACTTTGGATCCAACTTCATCTGATGGTATCTTTTTGTTAAATCTAACGTTGTAAAGTACTTTGATCCAGCCAACTGATCTAATTGATCATCAATTTGATGTAGAGGATATGCATCATTAATGATGTTTTTGTTAACTATGCTAAAATCAATGCATACACGTAATGACCCGTTGGGCTTCTTGACACATACAGTTGGGGCTGCAGAAGGACTTATCAATGGTTTGATAAAACCTGCTCTTTCTAGCTTTCCAATCTCATCATTAATAGCGTCAATCATTGCTTGTGTTTGCCTAGGGATAATAGATTTTACAGGGCACTCATCACTCAAACCAAATCTGATATATCTTCTCTGTTAATCCAATATCATATTTGCTTTTCAATAACACATTTGTCCATTTGGCCAATAAGTCAAACCAATTTTTCCTATCCTTTTCCAAAAGATGTGACAAAGACTTATCTAAATCAATAGAACAAGCAAACAAATATGCAGAATCACTTTTATTAATAATTTGATCCTTTGACGGATTTGACTTGACCAAGCAACCTAAACACTGGTTTTTTTTGTATATTGAAAGTCTCTTGAGAAACATTCTTAATTTGGATCTCACAAGCTATCCCTTCTTTATCCATTTTGACAAAAATATTACCACACAATTTAGTAGCATTTTTAAATGTGAATACACAAAGATCTTCTGGGTTGAATTTTTTATGAGTTATCATCACCAACTTTTCCTCTCCTGAGGATATTGTGATATGCCCTGCTGAGTACACCTTCTTATTTTCTTCAAATAGGTTACAACCGGGTTCCAGGAACAACTTCAGTTTTGATTTGATTTCTCCAATCTTTACCATACCCTTTTTGATGTCTATCAAAGCATTTACTTCAGCTATTCAGTTTACACCCAATAAAACATCAAAATGTAAACCTTCCAGAACAATAGCTGGCAACAACAATGAACTTTCCCCAACTGTAATTTCTAAACTACAGAAGATCTTTCTCTTTTTCTTAACCATATCCACAGCCAACGTTAAAGTCATCTCTACCTCTACCTCATCATCAGCAACAAACTTCAACCTATCATAACAGCTTTGACTAACAATTACTCCAGAGCATCCTGTATCAATCACCGCTGACACCTTAATACCTTTAATCATTGCTGGTATCATTATTGCTGATTTATTAGTCCACACAAATGATTCAGCTAACAATGATATATTAAAATATTGGATGAACTTCTTCCGAGCACTGTCTCTGCCTGTTATGATCTTATTAATTTCTTTCTTGCTGAATGACACAAATATATTAGCCTCTTCATCTTTATCAGGAGTGAGATTTTGATCACCATCACGTTTATTTACTGTATGATCTAACCCAGATCTTGTAGTATTCACAGAAGAGGAGGATGGAAGATTATTGGCAGAGCTTGTCCCTCCTACTTTCTCTGCCTCTCTTTTTCCAAACTCTCTTCATCAGGTTTCTTTTCTTTATCAATTTTTATGACTGTTCCGTCCTTTTTCTTTGAGCTTTTACACTCTTAGGACAAGTGACCTTTCTTGTTGCAACAAAAACACTTGATGTTTTTCCGGAAATCACTAGATTGACTGCCTTTAGACTTCAACTTCTTAACTTCCTGGCGGAGTTGTTCTTACTCTGCCAACATCTCAGTATTCTTTTTTTTTCATTTCAGACTCCTCAGACTCTGTTTCACTTTGTTCAGCTACATTAGCCGTACCTGCTACGTTTATACGCAACATAGTCTTTTGAATCTTTGCAACCTCCATTTGAGGCTCAATCAAATCAAACAAGATAACCTTAGATATGAACTCATCCCAATTATGACTTGACAAACTCATTATCTCTACCGTATGTCTTCTAACAGAACCTCTTGCTCTTTGCAAAAACAACTCACAACAACCTTTCAAGGTTAATGTTCCTTCAAAGAAATTCATGCAATCTTTAAATTCAGAGGCATAAATCCTTATATGCTCATCTTCTTTTTGCTTCATATGCATCACTTTTGCAAGTGCCTCTGTAGGAGTCATAATATCACACCAACTCACCTTGAATGCCTTCTCAAGCTCGGACCAACTTGAAAACTTATGACAAGTAAACCATTCAATTGCTTTTGGACCAACATAACCACCAAAAGCAATTATTTTCTGCTTCTCATCCCAATCTGTCATTAGCATCTTAAACATCTGTAAGAACTGATCCCCATCAGTCAATTCTCCTGAAAACATGTTCAACTTAGTAAGCATTGTATAATCTAGCTTAAATATCCCATCTCCGTTTGCGTTCTGCAACTGCTCTGGCCCCTGCGTTGGGCTCCAATTTGTTGGAAACAGATTTTCAATCTTGTGATACTGAATATGAGCTATTTTGATTTGAAAATTATTTGATTCAAGAAGACCAGATAAATCTTTATTTATGTAAATTGTTAAATTTCTTCTATAATCCTCAGTCATCTCTTTTATGTATTCAATGTATTGCTCAGAGGAGTCATTCTCCAGGAGGATATTTGATAGAGCAGAAACAATCTTTCTGTCTTTTAGTTTACAGAGAAAACTATCACTTGATTTAATAATAGAATTTAACTCTGGACCAGACAATTTTCTTCATGGTTCAGCAGTGTGCAGGTTGTAAAGACAGGTATCCCTAAAAATAGGTTTATAACTAGAAAATGGAAGTCCTCAGACAACCTTGACAAGCTACTGTAAGAGTATGTTCTTTGAAAAGAACTCTTGAGTGGAAAACAAATATGATTCCTAAGGGAAAAACTTAACTAACAACGTGATTTCTTTATGTTTGGAATGAAACATAATATCTCAGAAATAAAACGTAGAAATATTCTTAATAATCCTTTTCTTTTATTAAATTGTGGTTCCTGTGAAAAAAAAAACTCTCTGGAGAAAAACTCGACCTCTTTTTTGGTTATTTGTATATATCATTTCTCTATGGATTCATTCTTCCATTCTGAATGCTTTTTAATCATAGTAAGGTCATTCCAACTAAAAATGCATTTCACCAGTTTCCTTTTCAAGCAAAGTCTCAATTTAATCCAACTCAAATCGTTCTACATTCAAAAAAGTGAACCAATTTGTACTTAATTTTCCTCACTTTAGGGGATACTTAAGGATTTTATTGCCTTTTAAATCCTTTCACAATCCTAAACAAGGAACTACACATATTTGCGTGTTGATTAGCAAACCACTAATGTTTGAAAGACTACAATGTATACTTGTGTCTCCATTACTTATTACAGGAAATAGACCTTTTTCTTATTTTAATTCTATTAAGACATAAGAAACCCTTCAATAACCGAAATGTGGCATTTGCTTGAAATTCCTCATCATAGAAGCACTTTTGTCAACTACAATTGAGAGGTAACTCTTTAAGCGATTTCCACAAGTAACCATATCATATTATGGTACCCACTCTGAGTATTGTTTTATATTGATACTCTTTGTCGTGACGTTGTCAGAGGTCTTAAAGACCACACAAGACACACTTGCGTGACAAACCTTCACCTAGGTCAACTATCTTGAAGACATTACAAGATACACTCTAGTGACCATACAAAAACTACTAGCTTAACCGAAAAATAAAGTTACTTACAAAGCAAAATACCCCATTTTACAACAGTAGTGATTTATGTCTATGAACTTTGGCCAAAATAAATCCTTAGAATCTTTTGCAAACAAATTCTATAGAGCTTTATAACAACTCTACATCAAACTCTCTGTCAATTTGGAGGAAAAAAGACCAAAATCTTATCTGCTGTCTATGATAACAAACCTCTACATTGTCATCTCCTACTGGCCCTTCCCAACTGTATAACATTTAAGTTAGTCAAAGAGGCCCTAATTGATGTAAAATTTTTGTTTTCTAGTCAACCAAAAGAGTCTAACAGAAAACTCAGGTATACCTCCCCTCTAAAGAGCTTAAACCCAGCTAGATCCTACAAGCCAATAAAAGTGCCAACCCAAGTCCTCCTTATAGTTCATCCCAAAACCTTAAACAATGCAAATTTTAACATGATAAAGGAAACAAGGAAAAAGACATTCAAAAAAAACAGGCCATCTTTGGTACAGAAATCTGAATTATCAAACAATAACACTATTCTTCACTTTAATTTTATCCTGACCAACTTCAATGATGAGACTGACAGTGAAAATGAGACTGAAATAAGAAATCATGTCTTGGGAGCCCCAGCTTCTTTAATCATCCTAGAACGTCTCCAACCCCTGAGTTTAAAGATGTCTACCTCTTCCTATTTATCCCAGGTCACCAAGCCTGTATCTCAGATAGAATCCTCTTGAAGGAGAACTGTTAATTGACAGGACTATTAACTTGTTGGAAAATATACAGATCATTGCTGAGGTCTTAAGTATTGGTCAAACTATGAATACTTTTACTTCCAAAACTCATCCATTCAGACAAAATTTTAATCAAATAGGAGTATTCATCAATAAAGCCAAGACAAAAGCAATTTTTGACACATGTTCCCTGTCAATGTATTATTTACCAAATTAATGCAGCAAATAAAACTTGCTACCAATCTAAAATACACCAAACGGTATAACACTGCTGGACCTGTAGCTACTAAGGCGGTAGGAGCTTATTCAGCTGTCCCATGGAGTTTAGCAAGTTTGTCATTACTGCCCTGGATATTATGCTAGACAGTAACAATTGTGAAATCCTGTTAAGTACCCGTTTCCTTGCAGAGTTTTGGACTGTGATCAACTTTAAGACTCTTAATCTAAGCCTCCTTATGTATAATATCCCCCTGATTGTCCATTCTGTCAGTCTTTTTAAAGGAAAGAAATGGACTTGCTATATTGAGAGCAATAAACCAGTCTTCCCTTGCAAGTATAATCTCCATAGTAAGATTGTCAAGGACTTACCCCCTTCTGTCAATAATTCAGAAGGGCTACCTCTATACTCTCCGCATGATCACAAAATACTTCCTGGTTCTTGGGTTATCCTTAATTCTAAGGTGTATATTAAAATACCAAAAAAGATGGTGTTGGAAATTTCTAGTGTACCCAATCTCACTCATGCAGAACCACTTGCTTGTCCTGGGGTATATGATTAATCTTATTTCTCCTCCATCAAAGGTCTATTAGGAATTATTTTGTCCAAAGAGATTCAGATTACCAAAGGACAACATATAGCTACTGCTTTCCTTATGCCTTTTGAGGATTATTACTCCATCCAGCATGTTGAGGATTCCTACAAATTAGAATTGGGAGAAAACTCACAGGAACAATAAGCCTCACTAAATGAGCTATTATCTATACTCTCCAATATATATGCTTCCTCCAACCAGGATTTCAGAATTATGGTTGATGTTGCACATAATATTGACACCGACAGCAAAGCCTCTTTCTGTGCCAGACTATACCAAAAATTCAAGGTAGAAGAGGAAACTATGTTCAAGGGTTCAAAGCGAATTCTGAAAGATGAACTTCTAAAGCCTTCCACTTTTCCTTGGTCTTTGCCTCTCTTACTGATTAAGAAGAAAAATGGAAGTTATTGAATTTTCATAGAGTACCAATAATTGAACTCTATAACCAAAAAGTATTCTTATCCTCTTAGTCAAATTACAGAGACCTTGAAATGTCTGGTAGGTTCAAAGTAATTTTTTCTACAAGCCTAGCATCCAGTTATTGGCAGATAAAACTTAGTTCCCAAGACCAGGGAAAAGTGTGCCCTGATTTCATTCAAAGGGTTATTTGAGCTTACTTATATGCCCCAAAGTTTATGCAATGCTCCTGCAACTTTCCAGCGAGCAATGAACCAACTCCTAGGAGACCTGAAGCTACCAGCCTACTTGTATACCCTAGCAACATTACTTTACTATCAAAACTTTCAAAGAACATCTTGAACACTTAAAAGAAGTCTTTACTTACCTCTGCAAATCTTAACTTGAGCTAAAAAGGGAGAAGTGTAACTTTCTTTAGTCCCAACTCAAGTTTTTAAGGCATAAAATCAACCCTGTTTGGATTCTGCCTCAGGAAGATAAACTTACAGTTATAATAAGGATAAAAACCCCTCATTGTTACAAGATATCCAAGTCTTCCTGGGAATGACTGGGTATTACCATAAATTTATCACTAAATATGCCAGAAAAAGTTAACCCTTAATTCACTTACTTAAGAAAGAGATAAAATTCCACTGGGGCCTCTTCAAGAGCAGAGATATCAACTCCTAAAGGAATCACTCAGTTCTTCTCTGTTGTTAGTGTTTTATAACTTCTCCAAAAAAAATTACTTGTACACTGATGCTAACAATGTTTTTCTAGGATCCATACTGGCTCAGCTGGAAGATCACAGCGTAGACCTTCCTATTGCATATTTGAGTAAAACATTTAACTCAGCAAAAAAAAACTATAGTGTAACAGAACGGGAATGTCTTTTAATTTTTCAGAGTATTTAACATTTTTACCCTTATCTGTACAGAACTCACTTAAAAGCTGTTACCAACATTTTTTTATGAGGGTTACAAAACATGAAAGATCCCAATTGTTGTATTGCCTGATGGGAAATTAGCATTTAACACTATGATTCTGAGATCATCCACTGACCGGGCTCTGTTCACCTAAATGCTGATGGGCTGTCTTGTTTGCTCATTTGCCACCTAAATGTTGAGGATAACACTTAACAATTATCTCTCCTATTTTAAAGGGATAAGCGGGATGCACTCCCCAAAGATCAATAAAAATATCTTCATTGGCTAATTGTTGAAACACACATTTATAATTGCCAACTTGATAAAAAGATTAACAACATATGGTTACCCCATGTTGCTCCTAATCTTGTTCTCAACTAATTCATGAAACACACCAAGCCTTAGGTCATGGCATTCTTCTAAAAATCTTTAAATACCTCAAAGCCCAATATCATTGGAAAGGCATGAAAGTAGACATCTAAACCTATCTGGATCACTGTATCTAATGCTCTCAATACAAGCTCTTCCTGATAGAATATTGTTTACCCCTAAAAAAGTCTCCTTGCCATTCTATCAAGTATTCATCATTTTTGTGGGACCTCTCCCAAAAACAAAACACTTGTACACCCATATTATCATTTTAATAGATCATCTCACTAAATGAATTGAAGCAATACTTATTAAAAGTATCTCCACAAATCATACTGCCATATTTATTTATAACTTGATTAGTAGACATGGATGTCCTTACTATTTATCAAACAATATTGGTACCAATTCCGTGGCCACCTCTATAGCAAGATTTTAGAAATTATTGAGGGTTAACCAGTCCTTTGCCTTGCCATATACCCCTTCCACCAACGGCACTATAGAGCTTATGAACGGAACCTTTGTAAGTATCCTCAAGAAAATGACAATTTAATACCCTAAACACTGGTATGAATTTTTTTCAGCTAACTTGCTAGCCTATAAGACTTCCCATCATTAAGCAATTGGTATGTTTCCTTTCAAAGCTCTCTATAGACAAGAAGCCAAAATACCAAGTTCTCTTGGTTTATTCCACTCAGCAGACAACTCTATTAATTTGGAAAATTCTTTAAATTGAATCTTAGAAATCCATACTAGGGCAGCTGAAAATCTCCTAAGATTGAAAGATACCTATCAAAAAACTGCTAACACCAACCCCGTTACTCTCAATTCAACTTAGGAGACTTGCTACTTGTGTACTTCAAGTATTCTGGTACAACCATGGCACCCATGCTCTCTCCTGTCTGGGTTGACTCAGTCACTGTAGTTGCAAAACAAGAACTGAAATATGCAGTCAAACTTTCCAGTGAACTTATCCTAAATTTGGTTTACTCTCAATTCCTTGTGAGAACCCCTTTACAAGGTCTTGAAGGGGAAGTGCATAAATAGGACCCTGTCCCAAATCAAAACTGCCTAATTCAAAAATTTTGAGTTAGGCAGGTTTTTTTAGTCCATCCTCTGACCCCCAAAAACTAAGAAATTATAAAACTTAATTCATTTTGATTATGTGACACCTTAATGGCAAAGTCAAAACTACTGAACTGAAAAATGGTCCCAATCCCAATAATCAATAATTTTTTCTTAACTGCACTGTAAAAACATAGTAAGAATCAATGAAGCAGGCCAAATACTGCCCAACTTAAAACTTCTCAACTCAAAAATGCTTAACTCAAATCAATTAATGTTGGGATTAAAATTTATTAAAAAAAAATGATTTGCTATAAAACCACTACTAATATTTTTGAAATCAATATTATCCTAAAAAAAAATCAGATATAAATAAACCAAGTATCTGATAAATTGATTTATCCATTTTCAGTATATTAACAAATAAAAAAAAAATTATTGTAAAAAAAAGTTATGATTCTAATAAAGTTTATCCGCAATGAAATCCACTATGTAAAATAATCAAAAATTTAAGCTCAATGAAACTATGTAATTACTATTTGGCAAAAAACTATGTGCCAAACTCAAAACTGCCTGACTCAAAAACCTCAACTATTTCAGCTTGAAATAATAAAATAAGCTCTAGTTACATCATTATGTTCCTAACCTAAAATCTTTATATTTCATTGTATAATTCACCTTGTTTGATAATATTAGGCAAGAACTGATGCTAGGTTCCTTATTTCCTAGTTTATCACTTGAGAATACTCAAAGTTTAATAAATTCTATTTATTAATTTAAAACCCAAAGTTAGCATGCTAAATTATCCAATATTACTATATTTAAAATAAATTCTTTTTTAAACATCATATTTATTAGAAAAACATTATATCTTATAGTCATTTATTTTTCTAATTTTTCCATTCTATATTATTTATTAACATATTATTAAGTTTAAAAAGACGGGATTCATTTGAGAAAAAAAAAAACCCAGAAGAAATGACCCTAAGGTCATCACTACTGAAATACTGGAGGAGATCATTTTTAGTATTCCTTAAAATGAGAATTCTACTGAGCCCCTAGTTGCATCCCCCCCAAAGTTTTAAGCCAAGATAGCAAAGGCAGCCTTCCAGAACTCCCCCCAACCCCCAAACTTCCTCACAACACCTAATGTTGTCACAGGAGCTATTGCTTGGTATACACTCCCCTATAATCACAGAAATCAAAACCATCCCTGACCCTATCCCCAACCCTAGCACTGAGTCTACCCCTATGCCCATTCTTGAATCATCTGAACCACCTCATAAACGTTCTAGAAGTGGAACAGGATCCATTGAAAACTCTTTGCTCATTGGTACATCTAAATCACCACCACCATCCCCTCCTAAAGTCCCTGACTTTGGATTTGACTTCCACTCTCAGTATGAAGGACCCAGTTTAGAGTTACTCTGCCCAGATATCTTCTTGACTGCCTCTTGTCCACCTCACTTCCACTTTAAGGACTCTGATTTCCCAGATACAATGGACAATCTGGCAGCTGAGTTCACACAGGAAGAGACAGACATGGAAACTGTTGAGGAGGTGAAGAAGGCCATTGATATTGAGAAATAGAAGAGGAAAGGGTCCTTATAGATAAAGCTTGCATGGAGGCCACAATGGCTATGTTAAGACGGAGGAGGAGCAAGCTACATTTGAATTTCTAAGAAAAGAACAGGAAGTGGAACAAGTCTCAACAGAGGAAGAAGAAGATATGTTTCCTAGCTCAAGTAAAAAGAATATCAAAAAAACTACTAGAGCAATGCTGCTAAGAGAAGAAAAAGAAGCAAGAAGAGTAAAACATAATTTATTGCAAGGAAAAGATGAAGACAATGACAATTCAACAGAAGGGGAGGAAGAAGAGGATAAAGTTTATGAAGAAGATTATGAAGAAAAAGTAGTAAAAGAAGAAGAGAGAGAACTGAGTGAAGATAAACCTTGAATCAACAAAGCCATAATGCAGAGGGAAGAGTTGAAGAGGCTCAGGTTGAAGAAGAAGGCGGACATGGAGAATGTCACCCTAGTTGAACCAAAATCTGACATTGAGGCAGAAGGGGAATGGGTTGACAATGAGGAAGACTCATACAATGAAGATGGTGATAAAGATAAGGTTCTTGATGGAACCAAGGAGCATAATTCCAATGCAGAGGATGAGATTGTCCTCACCCAACCTAGGAAGACCAAGAGGTCCAAGATGGCTGACAGGGACTTTGAGCCCTTTAATCTTATCACTGCCAAAAACATCTGTAAGATAGAGGACTTTAGTTACAACCCCCCTCCTAGGTGGCCGCCTAACTTCCAGATCATGTCAATGGAGGGAGGAGCTGGCTTTTGTCACAATGGATATGTCTTCAAGTGTGTTGATGAAGGAAGCAACACCCTGTTTCATCATTTTAAGTGTGAGGGTCGCGGTTGCAGGATGACTTTGACTACTGTCAGGTGTGACACCTTCAAGGAAACTAATGCAAATAGGAACTTGGGGAAGAAGAATAAGACCCAGTTCACTCATACTTGTAATGAGCCTAACTACATCCATAAGAGATGTTTTGCTGGTACCTGAGGCAGTTCCTGGTCACCAATAACAGGAAATTCACTAAAAAACTGTAATGGGGAAAATGGCTCACCTGGACCCGTTGGTTCAGAATTCCATTGGTAGTTATCAAGAGCTCAGGGACTAATTTGCCTCTATAGGGAGGAAGTCTCAAGACAAGGGCGCCAAGTCTGCTAGCCTAAAATCTTTAGTGGTTACCCCCCTCTCCAAAGTCCCTATTGGGTGAAA
>CAOJZF010000444.1:0-18942 GCA_948465475.1 Thalpophila matura
CCCTGAAGGGTATGCGACTTTTGTTAAGGGAACGAATCCCGCAGAAACTAAGTGGGTAAGTGGAAAAAATTGAAAACGAAAAATTTTTGGTAGAAAAATTACGTAAGTAAGTATTGAAATTTAAACTTTTTGAATTTAGCACCTAGGCGGTCTGGAACGCACCTAGGGGTTAGGGGGAACCTAGAAACAGATGATTTCGCTGAAAACCGCTTGGAAATGCGACGTTTAGTTCAAGATATATCTTAAAATGTATGATTTTGGTCACCGCTAAGGTAAACTTTTTAGATTTTACAATATAATGAATTTAGTTATTTTCAGAAGTTACGTTGAAGCTATCACGACGGGACCGGTGTCAGGAGACGCGGCTCGACGCGACCTATCCAATGGTGTATGAAACAAAGGTAAGTTTAGTAGAAATTTGTAAAGTTTTAACCCTAAAACTGTTTTTTGTACCGAAATTTTGTACGGAAACTAATTTATTGTTTTACACGAAGTTTTGCGGAACACGGGACGCGATCCAGGTCGAAGCCCTGAAGGGTATGCGACTTTTGTTAAGGGAACGAATCCCGCAGAAACTAAGTGGGTAAGTGGAAAAAATTGAAAACGAAAAATTTTTGGTAGAAAAATTACGTAAGTAAGTATTGAAATTTAAACTTTTTGAATTTAGCACCTAGGCGGTCTGGAACGCACCTAGGGGTTAGGGGGAACCTAGAAACAGATGATTTCGCTGAAAACCGCTTGGAAATGCGACGTTTAGTTCAAGATATATCTTAAAATGTATGATTTTGGTCACCGCTAAGGTAAACTTTTTAGATTTTACAATATAATGAATTTAGTTATTTTCAGAAGTTACGTTGAAGCTATCACGACGGGACCGGTGTCAGGAGACGCGGCTCGACGCGACCTATCCAATGGTGTATGAAACAAAGGTAAGTTTAGTAGAAATTTGTAAAGTTTTAACCCTAAAACTGTTTTTTGTACCGAAATTTTGTACGGAAACTAATTTATTGTTTTACACGAAGTTTTGCGGAACACGGGACGCGATCCAGGTCGAAGCCCTGAAGGGTATGCGACTTTTGTTAAGGGAACGAATCCCGCAGAAACTAAGTGGGTAAGTGGAAAAAATTGAAAACGAAAAATTTTTGGTAGAAAAATTACGTAAGTAAGTATTGAAATTTAAACTTTTTGAATTTAGCACCTAGGCGGTCTGGAACGCACCTAGGGGTTAGGGGGAACCTAGAAACAGATGATTTCGCTGAAAACCGCTTGGAAATGCGACGTTTAGTTCAAGATATATCTTAAAATGTATGATTTTGGTCACCGCTAAGGTAAACTTTTTAGATTTTACAATATAATGAATTTAGTTATTTTCAGAAGTTACGTTGAAGCTATCACGACGGGACCGGTGTCAGGAGACGCGGCTCGACGCGACCTATCCAATGGTGTATGAAACAAAGGTAAGTTTAGTAGAAATTTGTAAAGTTTTAACCCTAAAACTGTTTTTTGTACCGAAATTTTGTACGGAAACTAATTTATTGTTTTACACGAAGTTTTGCGGAACACGGGACGCGATCCAGGTCGAAGCCCTGAAGGGTATGCGACTTTTGTTAAGGGAACGAATCCCGCAGAAACTAAGTGGGTAAGTGGAAAAAATTGAAAACGAAAAATTTTTGGTAGAAAAATTACGTAAGTAAGTATTGAAATTTAAACTTTTTGAATTTAGCACCTAGGCGGTCTGGAACGCACCTAGGGGTTAGGGGGAACCTAGAAACAGATGATTTCGCTGAAAACCGCTTGGAAATGCGACGTTTAGTTCAAGATATATCTTAAAATGTATGATTTTGGTCACCGCTAAGGTAAACTTTTTAGATTTTACAATATAATGAATTTAGTTATTTTCAGAAGTTACGTTGAAGCTATCACGACGGGACCGGTGTCAGGAGACGCGGCTCGACGCGACCTATCCAATGGTGTATGAAACAAAGGTAAGTTTAGTAGAAATTTGTAAAGTTTTAACCCTAAAACTGTTTTTTGTACCGAAATTTTGTACGGAAACTAATTTATTGTTTTACACGAAGTTTTGCGGAACACGGGACGCGATCCAGGTCGAAGCCCTGAAGGGTATGCGACTTTTGTTAAGGGAACGAATCCCGCAGAAACTAAGTGGGTAAGTGGAAAAAATTGAAAACGAAAAATTTTTGGTAGAAAAATTACGTAAGTAAGTATTGAAATTTAAACTTTTTGAATTTAGCACCTAGGCGGTCTGGAACGCACCTAGGGGTTAGGGGGAACCTAGAAACAGATGATTTCGCTGAAAACCGCTTGGAAATGCGACGTTTAGTTCAAGATATATCTTAAAATGTATGATTTTGGTCACCGCTAAGGTAAACTTTTTAGATTTTACAATATAATGAATTTAGTTATTTTCAGAAGTTACGTTGAAGCTATCACGACGGGACCGGTGTCAGGAGACGCGGCTCGACGCGACCTATCCAATGGTGTATGAAACAAAGGTAAGTTTAGTAGAAATTTGTAAAGTTTTAACCCTAAAACTGTTTTTTGTACCGAAATTTTGTACGGAAACTAATTTATTGTTTTACACGAAGTTTTGCGGAACACGGGACGCGATCCAGGTCGAAGCCCTGAAGGGTATGCGACTTTTGTTAAGGGAACGAATCCCGCAGAAACTAAGTGGGTAAGTGGAAAAAATTGAAAACGAAAAATTTTTGGTAGAAAAATTACGTAAGTAAGTATTGAAATTTAAACTTTTTGAATTTAGCACCTAGGCGGTCTGGAACGCACCTAGGGGTTAGGGGGAACCTAGAAACAGATGATTTCGCTGAAAACCGCTTGGAAATGCGACGTTTAGTTCAAGATATATCTTAAAATGTATGATTTTGGTCACCGCTAAGGTAAACTTTTTAGATTTTACAATATAATGAATTTAGTTATTTTCAGAAGTTACGTTGAAGCTATCACGACGGGACCGGTGTCAGGAGACGCGGCTCGACGCGACCTATCCAATGGTGTATGAAACAAAGGTAAGTTTAGTAGAAATTTGTAAAGTTTTAACCCTAAAACTGTTTTTTGTACCGAAATTTTGTACGGAAACTAATTTATTGTTTTACACGAAGTTTTGCGGAACACGGGACGCGATCCAGGTCGAAGCCCTGAAGGGTATGCGACTTTTGTTAAGGGAACGAATCCCGCAGAAACTAAGTGGGTAAGTGGAAAAAATTGAAAACGAAAAATTTTTGGTAGAAAAATTACGTAAGTAAGTATTGAAATTTAAACTTTTTGAATTTAGCACCTAGGCGGTCTGGAACGCACCTAGGGGTTAGGGGGAACCTAGAAACAGATGATTTCGCTGAAAACCGCTTGGAAATGCGACGTTTAGTTCAAGATATATCTTAAAATGTATGATTTTGGTCACCGCTAAGGTAAACTTTTTAGATTTTACAATATAATGAATTTAGTTATTTTCAGAAGTTACGTTGAAGCTATCACGACGGGACCGGTGTCAGGAGACGCGGCTCGACGCGACCTATCCAATGGTGTATGAAACAAAGGTAAGTTTAGTAGAAATTTGTAAAGTTTTAACCCTAAAACTGTTTTTTGTACCGAAATTTTGTACGGAAACTAATTTATTGTTTTACACGAAGTTTTGCGGAACACGGGACGCGATCCAGGTCGAAGCCCTGAAGGGTATGCGACTTTTGTTAAGGGAACGAATCCCGCAGAAACTAAGTGGGTAAGTGGAAAAAATTGAAAACGAAAAATTTTTGGTAGAAAAATTACGTAAGTAAGTATTGAAATTTAAACTTTTTGAATTTAGCACCTAGGCGGTCTGGAACGCACCTAGGGGTTAGGGGGAACCTAGAAACAGATGATTTCGCTGAAAACCGCTTGGAAATGCGACGTTTAGTTCAAGATATATCTTAAAATGTATGATTTTGGTCACCGCTAAGGTAAACTTTTTAGATTTTACAATATAATGAATTTAGTTATTTTCAGAAGTTACGTTGAAGCTATCACGACGGGACCGGTGTCAGGAGACGCGGCTCGACGCGACCTATCCAATGGTGTATGAAACAAAGGTAAGTTTAGTAGAAATTTGTAAAGTTTTAACCCTAAAACTGTTTTTTGTACCGAAATTTTGTACGGAAACTAATTTATTGTTTTACACGAAGTTTTGCGGAACACGGGACGCGATCCAGGTCGAAGCCCTGAAGGGTATGCGACTTTTGTTAAGGGAACGAATCCCGCAGAAACTAAGTGGGTAAGTGGAAAAAATTGAAAACGAAAAATTTTTGGTAGAAAAATTACGTAAGTAAGTATTGAAATTTAAACTTTTTGAATTTAGCACCTAGGCGGTCTGGAACGCACCTAGGGGTTAGGGGGAACCTAGAAACAGATGATTTCGCTGAAAACCGCTTGGAAATGCGACGTTTAGTTCAAGATATATCTTAAAATGTATGATTTTGGTCACCGCTAAGGTAAACTTTTTAGATTTTACAATATAATGAATTTAGTTATTTTCAGAAGTTACGTTGAAGCTATCACGACGGGACCGGTGTCAGGAGACGCGGCTCGACGCGACCTATCCAATGGTGTATGAAACAAAGGTAAGTTTAGTAGAAATTTGTAAAGTTTTAACCCTAAAACTGTTTTTTGTACCGAAATTTTGTACGGAAACTAATTTATTGTTTTACACGAAGTTTTGCGGAACACGGGACGCGATCCAGGTCGAAGCCCTGAAGGGTATGCGACTTTTGTTAAGGGAACGAATCCCGCAGAAACTAAGTGGGTAAGTGGAAAAAATTGAAAACGAAAAATTTTTGGTAGAAAAATTACGTAAGTAAGTATTGAAATTTAAACTTTTTGAATTTAGCACCTAGGCGGTCTGGAACGCACCTAGGGGTTAGGGGGAACCTAGAAACAGATGATTTCGCTGAAAACCGCTTGGAAATGCGACGTTTAGTTCAAGATATATCTTAAAATGTATGATTTTGGTCACCGCTAAGGTAAACTTTTTAGATTTTACAATATAATGAATTTAGTTATTTTCAGAAGTTACGTTGAAGCTATCACGACGGGACCGGTGTCAGGAGACGCGGCTCGACGCGACCTATCCAATGGTGTATGAAACAAAGGTAAGTTTAGTAGAAATTTGTAAAGTTTTAACCCTAAAACTGTTTTTTGTACCGAAATTTTGTACGGAAACTAATTTATTGTTTTACACGAAGTTTTGCGGAACACGGGACGCGATCCAGGTCGAAGCCCTGAAGGGTATGCGACTTTTGTTAAGGGAACGAATCCCGCAGAAACTAAGTGGGTAAGTGGAAAAAATTGAAAACGAAAAATTTTTGGTAGAAAAATTACGTAAGTAAGTATTGAAATTTAAACTTTTTGAATTTAGCACCTAGGCGGTCTGGAACGCACCTAGGGGTTAGGGGGAACCTAGAAACAGATGATTTCGCTGAAAACCGCTTGGAAATGCGACGTTTAGTTCAAGATATATCTTAAAATGTATGATTTTGGTCACCGCTAAGGTAAACTTTTTAGATTTTACAATATAATGAATTTAGTTATTTTCAGAAGTTACGTTGAAGCTATCACGACGGGACCGGTGTCAGGAGACGCGGCTCGACGCGACCTATCCAATGGTGTATGAAACAAAGGTAAGTTTAGTAGAAATTTGTAAAGTTTTAACCCTAAAACTGTTTTTTGTACCGAAATTTTGTACGGAAACTAATTTATTGTTTTACACGAAGTTTTGCGGAACACGGGAAGCGATCCAGGTCGAAGCCCTGAAGGGTATGCGACTTTTGTTAAGGGAACGAATCCCGCAGAAACTAAGTGGGTAAGTGGAAAAAATTGAAAACGAAAAATTTTTGGTAGAAAAATTACGTAAGTAAGTATTGAAATTTAAACTTTTTGAATTTAGCACCTAGGCGGTCTGGAACGCACCTAGGGGTTAGGGGGAACCTAGAAACAGATGATTTCGCTGAAAACCGCTTGGAAATGCGACGTTTAGTTCAAGATATATCTTAAAATGTATGATTTTGGTCACCGCTAAGGTAAACTTTTTAGATTTTACAATATAATGAATTTAGTTATTTTCAGAAGTTACGTTGAAGCTATCACGACGGGACCGGTGTCAGGAGACGCGGCTCGACGCGACCTATCCAATGGTGTATGAAACAAAGGTAAGTTTAGTAGAAATTTGTAAAGTTTTAACCCTAAAACTGTTTTTTGTACCGAAATTTTGTACGGAAACTAATTTATTGTTTTACACGAAGTTTTGCGGAACACGGGACGCGATCCAGGTCGAAGCCCTGAAGGGTATGCGACTTTTGTTAAGGGAACGAATCCCGCAGAAACTAAGTGGGTAAGTGGAAAAAATTGAAAACGAAAAATTTTTGGTAGAAAAATTACGTAAGTAAGTATTGAAATTTAAACTTTTTGAATTTAGCACCTAGGCGGTCTGGAACGCACCTAGGGGTTAGGGGGAACCTAGAAACAGATGATTTCGCTGAAAACCGCTTGGAAATGCGACGTTTAGTTCAAGATATATCTTAAAATGTATGATTTTGGTCACCGCTAAGGTAAACTTTTTAGATTTTACAATATAATGAATTTAGTTATTTTCAGAAGTTACGTTGAAGCTATCACGACGGGACCGGTGTCAGGAGACGCGGCTCGACGCGACCTATCCAATGGTGTATGAAACAAAGGTAAGTTTAGTAGAAATTTGTAAAGTTTTAACCCTAAAACTGTTTTTTGTACCGAAATTTTGTACGGAAACTAATTTATTGTTTTACACGAAGTTTTGCGGAACACGGGACGCGATCCAGGTCGAAGCCCTGAAGGGTATGCGACTTTTGTTAAGGGAACGAATCCCGCAGAAACTAAGTGGGTAAGTGGAAAAAATTGAAAACGAAAAATTTTTGGTAGAAAAATTACGTAAGTAAGTATTGAAATTTAAACTTTTTGAATTTAGCACCTAGGCGGTCTGGAACGCACCTAGGGGTTAGGGGGAACCTAGAAACAGATGATTTCGCTGAAAACCGCTTGGAAATGCGACGTTTAGTTCAAGATATATCTTAAAATGTATGATTTTGGTCACCGCTAAGGTAAACTTTTTAGATTTTACAATATAATGAATTTAGTTATTTTCAGAAGTTACGTTGAAGCTATCACGACGGGACCGGTGTCAGGAGACGCGGCTCGACGCGACCTATCCAATGGTGTATGAAACAAAGGTAAGTTTAGTAGAAATTTGTAAAGTTTTAACCCTAAAACTGTTTTTTGTACCGAAATTTTGTACGGAAACTAATTTATTGTTTTACACGAAGTTTTGCGGAACACGGGACGCGATCCAGGTCGAAGCCCTGAAGGGTATGCGACTTTTGTTAAGGGAACGAATCCCGCAGAAACTAAGTGGGTAAGTGGAAAAAATTGAAAACGAAAAATTTTTGGTAGAAAAATTACGTAAGTAAGTATTGAAATTTAAACTTTTTGAATTTAGCACCTAGGCGGTCTGGAACGCACCTAGGGGTTAGGGGGAACCTAGAAACAGATGATTTCGCTGAAAACCGCTTGGAAATGCGACGTTTAGTTCAAGATATATCTTAAAATGTATGATTTTGGTCACCGCTAAGGTAAACTTTTTAGATTTTACAATATAATGAATTTAGTTATTTTCAGAAGTTACGTTGAAGCTATCACGACGGGACCGGTGTCAGGAGACGCGGCTCGACGCGACCTATCCAATGGTGTATGAAACAAAGGTAAGTTTAGTAGAAATTTGTAAAGTTTTAACCCTAAAACTGTTTTTTGTACCGAAATTTTGTACGGAAACTAATTTATTGTTTTACACGAAGTTTTGCGGAACACGGGACGCGATCCAGGTCGAAGCCCTGAAGGGTATGCGACTTTTGTTAAGGGAACGAATCCCGCAGAAACTAAGTGGGTAAGTGGAAAAAATTGAAAACGAAAAATTTTTGGTAGAAAAATTACGTAAGTAAGTATTGAAATTTAAACTTTTTGAATTTAGCACCTAGGCGGTCTGGAACGCACCTAGGGGTTAGGGGGAACCTAGAAACAGATGATTTCGCTGAAAACCGCTTGGAAATGCGACGTTTAGTTCAAGATATATCTTAAAATGTATGATTTTGGTCACCGCTAAGGTAAACTTTTTAGATTTTACAATATAATGAATTTAGTTATTTTCAGAAGTTACGTTGAAGCTATCACGACGGGACCGGTGTCAGGAGACGCGGCTCGACGCGACCTATCCAATGGTGTATGAAACAAAGGTAAGTTTAGTAGAAATTTGTAAAGTTTTAACCCTAAAACTGTTTTTTGTACCGAAATTTTGTACGGAAACTAATTTATTGTTTTACACGAAGTTTTGCGGAACACGGGACGCGATCCAGGTCGAAGCCCTGAAGGGTATGCGACTTTTGTTAAGGGAACGAATCCCGCAGAAACTAAGTGGGTAAGTGGAAAAAATTGAAAACGAAAAATTTTTGGTAGAAAAATTACGTAAGTAAGTATTGAAATTTAAACTTTTTGAATTTAGCACCTAGGCGGTCTGGAACGCACCTAGGGGTTAGGGGGAACCTAGAAACAGATGATTTCGCTGAAAACCGCTTGGAAATGCGACGTTTAGTTCAAGATATATCTTAAAATGTATGATTTTGGTCACCGCTAAGGTAAACTTTTTAGATTTTACAATATAATGAATTTAGTTATTTTCAGAAGTTACGTTGAAGCTATCACGACGGGACCGGTGTCAGGAGACGCGGCTCGACGCGACCTATCCAATGGTGTATGAAACAAAGGTAAGTTTAGTAGAAATTTGTAAAGTTTTAACCCTAAAACTGTTTTTTGTACCGAAATTTTGTACGGAAACTAATTTATTGTTTTACACGAAGTTTTGCGGAACACGGGACGCGATCCAGGTCGAAGCCCTGAAGGGTATGCGACTTTTGTTAAGGGAACGAATCCCGCAGAAACTAAGTGGGTAAGTGGAAAAAATTGAAAACGAAAAATTTTTGGTAGAAAAATTACGTAAGTAAGTATTGAAATTTAAACTTTTTGAATTTAGCACCTAGGCGGTCTGGAACGCACCTAGGGGTTAGGGGGAACCTAGAAACAGATGATTTCGCTGAAAACCGCTTGGAAATGCGACGTTTAGTTCAAGATATATCTTAAAATGTATGATTTTGGTCACCGCTAAGGTAAACTTTTTAGATTTTACAATATAATGAATTTAGTTATTTTCAGAAGTTACGTTGAAGCTATCACGACGGGACCGGTGTCAGGAGACGCGGCTCGACGCGACCTATCCAATGGTGTATGAAACAAAGGTAAGTTTAGTAGAAATTTGTAAAGTTTTAACCCTAAAACTGTTTTTTGTACCGAAATTTTGTACGGAAACTAATTTATTGTTTTACACGAAGTTTTGCGGAACACGGGACGCGATCCAGGTCGAAGCCCTGAAGGGTATGCGACTTTTGTTAAGGGAACGAATCCCGCAGAAACTAAGTGGGTAAGTGGAAAAAATTGAAAACGAAAAATTTTTGGTAGAAAAATTACGTAAGTAAGTATTGAAATTTAAACTTTTTGAATTTAGCACCTAGGCGGTCTGGAACGCACCTAGGGGTTAGGGGGAACCTAGAAACAGATGATTTCGCTGAAAACCGCTTGGAAATGCGACGTTTAGTTCAAGATATATCTTAAAATGTATGATTTTGGTCACCGCTAAGGTAAACTTTTTAGATTTTACAATATAATGAATTTAGTTATTTTCAGAAGTTACGTTGAAGCTATCACGACGGGACCGGTGTCAGGAGACGCGGCTCGACGCGACCTATCCAATGGTGTATGAAACAAAGGTAAGTTTAGTAGAAATTTGTAAAGTTTTAACCCTAAAACTGTTTTTTGTACCGAAATTTTGTACGGAAACTAATTTATTGTTTTACACGAAGTTTTGCGGAACACGGGACGCGATCCAGGTCGAAGCCCTGAAGGGTATGCGACTTTTGTTAAGGGAACGAATCCCGCAGAAACTAAGTGGGTAAGTGGAAAAAATTGAAAACGAAAAATTTTTGGTAGAAAAATTACGTAAGTAAGTATTGAAATTTAAACTTTTTGAATTTAGCACCTAGGCGGTCTGGAACGCACCTAGGGGTTAGGGGGAACCTAGAAACAGATGATTTCGCTGAAAACCGCTTGGAAATGCGACGTTTAGTTCAAGATATATCTTAAAATGTATGATTTTGGTCACCGCTAAGGTAAACTTTTTAGATTTTACAATATAATGAATTTAGTTATTTTCAGAAGTTACGTTGAAGCTATCACGACGGGACCGGTGTCAGGAGACGCGGCTCGACGCGACCTATCCAATGGTGTATGAAACAAAGGTAAGTTTAGTAGAAATTTGTAAAGTTTTAACCCTAAAACTGTTTTTTGTACCGAAATTTTGTACGGAAACTAATTTATTGTTTTACACGAAGTTTTGCGGAACACGGGACGCGATCCAGGTCGAAGCCCTGAAGGGTATGCGACTTTTGTTAAGGGAACGAATCCCGCAGAAACTAAGTGGGTAAGTGGAAAAAATTGAAAACGAAAAATTTTTGGTAGAAAAATTACGTAAGTAAGTATTGAAATTTAAACTTTTTGAATTTAGCACCTAGGCGGTCTGGAACGCACCTAGGGGTTAGGGGGAACCTAGAAACAGATGATTTCGCTGAAAACCGCTTGGAAATGCGACGTTTAGTTCAAGATATATCTTAAAATGTATGATTTTGGTCACCGCTAAGGTAAACTTTTTAGATTTTACAATATAATGAATTTAGTTATTTTCAGAAGTTACGTTGAAGCTATCACGACGGGACCGGTGTCAGGAGACGCGGCTCGACGCGACCTATCCAATGGTGTATGAAACAAAGGTAAGTTTAGTAGAAATTTGTAAAGTTTTAACCCTAAAACTGTTTTTTGTACCGAAATTTTGTACGGAAACTAATTTATTGTTTTACACGAAGTTTTGCGGAACACGGGACGCGATCCAGGTCGAAGCCCTGAAGGGTATGCGACTTTTGTTAAGGGAACGAATCCCGCAGAAACTAAGTGGGTAAGTGGAAAAAATTGAAAACGAAAAATTTTTGGTAGAAAAATTACGTAAGTAAGTATTGAAATTTAAACTTTTTGAATTTAGCACCTAGGCGGTCTGGAACGCACCTAGGGGTTAGGGGGAACCTAGAAACAGATGATTTCGCTGAAAACCGCTTGGAAATGCGACGTTTAGTTCAAGATATATCTTAAAATGTATGATTTTGGTCACCGCTAAGGTAAACTTTTTAGATTTTACAATATAATGAATTTAGTTATTTTCAGAAGTTACGTTGAAGCTATCACGACGGGACCGGTGTCAGGAGACGCGGCTCGACGCGACCTATCCAATGGTGTATGAAACAAAGGTAAGTTTAGTAGAAATTTGTAAAGTTTTAACCCTAAAACTGTTTTTTGTACCGAAATTTTGTACGGAAACTAATTTATTGTTTTACACGAAGTTTTGCGGAACACGGGACGCGATCCAGGTCGAAGCCCTGAAGGGTATGCGACTTTTGTTAAGGGAACGAATCCCGCAGAAACTAAGTGGGTAAGTGGAAAAAATTGAAAACGAAAAATTTTTGGTAGAAAAATTACGTAAGTAAGTATTGAAATTTAAACTTTTTGAATTTAGCACCTAGGCGGTCTGGAACGCACCTAGGGGTTAGGGGGAACCTAGAAACAGATGATTTCGCTGAAAACCGCTTGGAAATGCGACGTTTAGTTCAAGATATATCTTAAAATGTATGATTTTGGTCACCGCTAAGGTAAACTTTTTAGATTTTACAATATAATGAATTTAGTTATTTTCAGAAGTTACGTTGAAGCTATCACGACGGGACCGGTGTCAGGAGACGCGGCTCGACGCGACCTATCCAATGGTGTATGAAACAAAGGTAAGTTTAGTAGAAATTTGTAAAGTTTTAACCCTAAAACTGTTTTTTGTACCGAAATTTTGTACGGAAACTAATTTATTGTTTTACACGAAGTTTTGCGGAACACGGGACGCGATCCAGGTCGAAGCCCTGAAGGGTATGCGACTTTTGTTAAGGGAACGAATCCCGCAGAAACTAAGTGGGTAAGTGGAAAAAATTGAAAACGAAAAATTTTTGGTAGAAAAATTACGTAAGTAAGTATTGAAATTTAAACTTTTTGAATTTAGCACCTAGGCGGTCTGGAACGCACCTAGGGGTTAGGGGGAACCTAGAAACAGATGATTTCGCTGAAAACCGCTTGGAAATGCGACGTTTAGTTCAAGATATATCTTAAAATGTATGATTTTGGTCACCGCTAAGGTAAACTTTTTAGATTTTACAATATAATGAATTTAGTTATTTTCAGAAGTTACGTTGAAGCTATCACGACGGGACCGGTGTCAGGAGACGCGGCTCGACGCGACCTATCCAATGGTGTATGAAACAAAGGTAAGTTTAGTAGAAATTTGTAAAGTTTTAACCCTAAAACTGTTTTTTGTACCGAAATTTTGTACGGAAACTAATTTATTGTTTTACACGAAGTTTTGCGGAACACGGGACGCGATCCAGGTCGAAGCCCTGAAGGGTATGCGACTTTTGTTAAGGGAACGAATCCCGCAGAAACTAAGTGGGTAAGTGGAAAAAATTGAAAACGAAAAATTTTTGGTAGAAAAATTACGTAAGTAAGTATTGAAATTTAAACTTTTTGAATTTAGCACCTAGGCGGTCTGGAACGCACCTAGGGGTTAGGGGGAACCTAGAAACAGATGATTTCGCTGAAAACCGCTTGGAAATGCGACGTTTAGTTCAAGATATATCTTAAAATGTATGATTTTGGTCACCGCTAAGGTAAACTTTTTAGATTTTACAATATAATGAATTTAGTTATTTTCAGAAGTTACGTTGAAGCTATCACGACGGGACCGGTGTCAGGAGACGCGGCTCGACGCGACCTATCCAATGGTGTATGAAACAAAGGTAAGTTTAGTAGAAATTTGTAAAGTTTTAACCCTAAAACTGTTTTTTGTACCGAAATTTTGTACGGAAACTAATTTATTGTTTTACACGAAGTTTTGCGGAACACGGGACGCGATCCAGGTCGAAGCCCTGAAGGGTATGCGACTTTTGTTAAGGGAACGAATCCCGCAGAAACTAAGTGGGTAAGTGGAAAAAATTGAAAACGAAAAATTTTTGGTAGAAAAATTACGTAAGTAAGTATTGAAATTTAAACTTTTTGAATTTAGCACCTAGGCGGTCTGGAACGCACCTAGGGGTTAGGGGGAACCTAGAAACAGATGATTTCGCTGAAAACCGCTTGGAAATGCGACGTTTAGTTCAAGATATATCTTAAAATGTATGATTTTGGTCACCGCTAAGGTAAACTTTTTAGATTTTACAATATAATGAATTTAGTTATTTTCAGAAGTTACGTTGAAGCTATCACGACGGGACCGGTGTCAGGAGACGCGGCTCGACGCGACCTATCCAATGGTGTATGAAACAAAGGTAAGTTTAGTAGAAATTTGTAAAGTTTTAACCCTAAAACTGTTTTTTGTACCGAAATTTTGTACGGAAACTAATTTATTGTTTTACACGAAGTTTTGCGGAACACGGGACGCGATCCAGGTCGAAGCCCTGAAGGGTATGCGACTTTTGTTAAGGGAACGAATCCCGCAGAAACTAAGTGGGTAAGTGGAAAAAATTGAAAACGAAAAATTTTTGGTAGAAAAATTACGTAAGTAAGTATTGAAATTTAAACTTTTTGAATTTAGCACCTAGGCGGTCTGGAACGCACCTAGGGGTTAGGGGGAACCTAGAAACAGATGATTTCGCTGAAAACCGCTTGGAAATGCGACGTTTAGTTCAAGATATATCTTAAAATGTATGATTTTGGTCACCGCTAAGGTAAACTTTTTAGATTTTACAATATAATGAATTTAGTTATTTTCAGAAGTTACGTTGAAGCTATCACGACGGGACCGGTGTCAGGAGACGCGGCTCGACGCGACCTATCCAATGGTGTATGAAACAAAGGTAAGTTTAGTAGAAATTTGTAAAGTTTTAACCCTAAAACTGTTTTTTGTACCGAAATTTTGTACGGAAACTAATTTATTGTTTTACACGAAGTTTTGCGGAACACGGGACGCGATCCAGGTCGAAGCCCTGAAGGGTATGCGACTTTTGTTAAGGGAACGAATCCCGCAGAAACTAAGTGGGTAAGTGGAAAAAATTGAAAACGAAAAATTTTTGGTAGAAAAATTACGTAAGTAAGTATTGAAATTTAAACTTTTTGAATTTAGCACCTAGGCGGTCTGGAACGCACCTAGGGGTTAGGGGGAACCTAGAAACAGATGATTTCGCTGAAAACCGCTTGGAAATGCGACGTTTAGTTCAAGATATATCTTAAAATGTATGATTTTGGTCACCGCTAAGGTAAACTTTTTAGATTTTACAATATAATGAATTTAGTTATTTTCAGAAGTTACGTTGAAGCTATCACGACGGGACCGGTGTCAGGAGACGCGGCTCGACGCGACCTATCCAATGGTGTATGAAACAAAGGTAAGTTTAGTAGAAATTTGTAAAGTTTTAACCCTAAAACTGTTTTTTGTACCGAAATTTTGTACGGAAACTAATTTATTGTTTTACACGAAGTTTTGCGGAACACGGGACGCGATCCAGGTCGAAGCCCTGAAGGGTATGCGACTTTTGTTAAGGGAACGAATCCCGCAGAAACTAAGTGGGTAAGTGGAAAAAATTGAAAACGAAAAATTTTTGGTAGAAAAATTACGTAAGTAAGTATTGAAATTTAAACTTTTTGAATTTAGCACCTAGGCGGTCTGGAACGCACCTAGGGGTTAGGGGGAACCTAGAAACAGATGATTTCGCTGAAAACCGCTTGGAAATGCGACGTTTAGTTCAAGATATATCTTAAAATGTATGATTTTGGTCACCGCTAAGGTAAACTTTTTAGATTTTACAATATAATGAATTTAGTTATTTTCAGAAGTTACGTTGAAGCTATCACGACGGGACCGGTGTCAGGAGACGCGGCTCGACGCGACCTATCCAATGGTGTATGAAACAAAGGTAAGTTTAGTAGAAATTTGTAAAGTTTTAACCCTAAAACTGTTTTTTGTACCGAAATTTTGTACGGAAACTAATTTATTGTTTTACACGAAGTTTTGCGGAACACGGGACGCGATCCAGGTCGAAGCCCTGAAGGGTATGCGACTTTTGTTAAGGGAACGAATCCCGCAGAAACTAAGTGGGTAAGTGGAAAAAATTGAAAACGAAAAATTTTTGGTAGAAAAATTACGTAAGTAAGTATTGAAATTTAAACTTTTTGAATTTAGCACCTAGGCGGTCTGGAACGCACCTAGGGGTTAGGGGGAACCTAGAAACAGATGATTTCGCTGAAAACCGCTTGGAAATGCGACGTTTAGTTCAAGATATATCTTAAAATGTATGATTTTGGTCACCGCTAAGGTAAACTTTTTAGATTTTACAATATAATGAATTTAGTTATTTTCAGAAGTTACGTTGAAGCTATCACGACGGGACCGGTGTCAGGAGACGCGGCTCGACGCGACCTATCCAATGGTGTATGAAACAAAGGTAAGTTTAGTAGAAATTTGTAAAGTTTTAACCCTAAAACTGTTTTTTGTACCGAAATTTTGTACGGAAACTAATTTATTGTTTTACACGAAGTTTTGCGGAACACGGGACGCGATCCAGGTCGAAGCCCTGAAGGGTATGCGACTTTTGTTAAGGGAACGAATCCCGCAGAAACTAAGTGGGTAAGTGGAAAAAATTGAAAACGAAAAATTTTTGGTAGAAAAATTACGTAAGTAAGTATTGAAATTTAAACTTTTTGAATTTAGCACCTAGGCGGTCTGGAACGCACCTAGGGGTTAGGGGGAACCTAGAAACAGATGATTTCGCTGAAAACCGCTTGGAAATGCGACGTTTAGTTCAAGATATATCTTAAAATGTATGATTTTGGTCACCGCTAAGGTAAACTTTTTAGATTTTACAATATAATGAATTTAGTTATTTTCAGAAGTTACGTTGAAGCTATCACGACGGGACCGGTGTCAGGAGACGCGGCTCGACGCGACCTATCCAATGGTGTATGAAACAAAGGTAAGTTTAGTAGAAATTTGTAAAGTTTTAACCCTAAAACTGTTTTTTGTACCGAAATTTTGTACGGAAACTAATTTATTGTTTTACACGAAGTTTTGCGGAACACGGGACGCGATCCAGGTCGAAGCCCTGAAGGGTATGCGACTTTTGTTAAGGGAACGAATCCCGCAGAAACTAAGTGGGTAAGTGGAAAAAATTGAAAACGAAAAATTTTTGGTAGAAAAATTACGTAAGTAAGTATTGAAATTTAAACTTTTTGAATTTAGCACCTAGGCGGTCTGGAACGCACCTAGGGGTTGGGGGAACCTAGAAACAGATGATTTCGCTGAAAACCGCTTGGAAATGCGACGTTTAGTTCAAGATATATCTTAAAATGTATGATTTTGGTCACCGCTAAGGTAAACTTTTTAGATTTTACAATATAATGAATTTAGTTATTTTCAGAAGTTACGTTGAAGCTATCACGACGGGACCGGTGTCAGGAGACGCGGCTCGACGCGACCTATCCAATGGTGTATGAAACAAAGGTAAGTTTAGTAGAAATTTGTAAAGTTTTAACCCTAAAACTGTTTTTTGTACCGAAATTTTGTACGGAAACTAATTTATTGTTTTACACGAAGTTTTGCGGAACACGGGACGCGATCCAGGTCGAAGCCCTGAAGGGTATGCGACTTTTGTTAAGGGAACGAATCCCGCAGAAACTAAGTGGGTAAGTGGAAAAAATTGAAAACGAAAAATTTTTGGTAGAAAAATTACGTAAGTAAGTATTGAAATTTAAACTTTTTGAATTTAGCACCTAGGCGGTCTGGAACGCACCTAGGGGTTAGGGGGAACCTAGAAACAGATGATTTCGCTGAAAACCGCTTGGAAATGCGACGTTTAGTTCAAGATATATCTTAAAATGTATGATTTTGGTCACCGCTAAGGTAAACTTTTTAGATTTTACAATATAATGAATTTAGTTATTTTCAGAAGTTACGTTGAAGCTATCACGACGGGACCGGTGTCAGGAGACGCGGCTCGACGCGACCTATCCAATGGTGTATGAAACAAAGGTAAGTTTAGTAGAAATTTGTAAAGTTTTAACCCTAAAACTGTTTTTTGTACCGAAATTTTGTACGGAAACTAATTTATTGTTTTACACGAAGTTTTGCGGAACACGGACGCGATCCAGGTCGAAGCCCTGAAGGGTATGCGACTTTTGTTAAGGGAACGAATCCCGCAGAAACTAAGTGGGTAAGTGGAAAAAATTGAAAACGAAAAATTTTTGGTAGAAAAATTACGTAAGTAAGTATTGAAATTTAAACTTTTTGAATTTAGCACCTAGGCGGTCTGGAACGCACCTAGGGGTTAGGGGGAACCTAGAAACAGATGATTTCGCTGAAAACCGCTTGGAAATGCGACGTTTAGTTCAAGATATATCTTAAAATGTATGATTTTGGTCACCGCTAAGGTAAACTTTTTAGATTTTACAATATAATGAATTTAGTTATTTTCAGAAGTTACGTTGAAGCTATCACGACGGGACCGGTGTCAGGAGACGCGGCTCGACGCGACCTATCCAATGGTGTATGAAACAAAGGTAAGTTTAGTAGAAATTTGTAAAGTTTTAACCCTAAAACTGTTTTTTGTACCGAAATTTTGTACGGAAACTAATTTATTGTTTTACACGAAGTTTTGCGGAACACGGGACGCGATCCAGGTCGAAGCCCTGAAGGGTATGCGACTTTTGTTAAGGGAACGAATCCCGCAGAAACTAAGTGGGTAAGTGGAAAAAATTGAAAACGAAAAATTTTTGGTAGAAAAATTACGTAAGTAAGTATTGAAATTTAAACTTTTTGAATTTAGCACCTAGGCGGTCTGGAACGCACCTAGGGGTTAGGGGGAACCTAGAAACAGATGATTTCGCTGAAAACCGCTTGGAAATGCGACGTTTAGTTCAAGATATATCTTAAAATGTATGATTTTGGTCACCGCTAAGGTAAACTTTTTAGATTTTACAATATAATGAATTTAGTTATTTTCAGAAGTTACGTTGAAGCTATCACGACGGGACCGGTGTCAGGAGACGCGGCTCGACGCGACCTATCCAATGGTGTATGAAACAAAGGTAAGTTTAGTAGAAATTTGTAAAGTTTTAACCCTAAAACTGTTTTTTGTACCGAAATTTTGTACGGAAACTAATTTATTGTTTTACACGAAGTTTTGCGGAACACGGGACGCGATCCAGGTCGAAGCCCTGAAGGGTATGCGACTTTTGTTAAGGGAACGAATCCCGCAGAAACTAAGTGGGTAAGTGGAAAAAATTGAAAACGAAAAATTTTTGGTAGAAAAATTACGTAAGTAAGTATTGAAATTTAAACTTTTTGAATTTAGCACCTAGGCGGTCTGGAACGCACCTAGGGGTTAGGGGGAACCTAGAAACAGATGATTTCGCTGAAAACCGCTTGGAAATGCGACGTTTAGTTCAAGATATATCTTAAAAATGTATGATTTTGGTCACCGCTAAGGTAAACTTTTTAGATTTTACAATATAATGAATTTAGTTATTTTCAGAAGTTACGTTGAAGCTATCACGACGGGACCGGTGTCAGGAGACGCGGCTCGACGCGACCTATCCAATGGTGTATGAAACAAAGGTAAGTTTAGTAGAAATTTGTAAAGTTTTAACCCTAAAACTGTTTTTTTGTACCGAAATTTT